>JABXWE010017529.1:0-21236 GCA_014611495.1 Limonius californicus
CTTTGTTGGCGAATAATGTTTCATTAGGGTTTCCTTGATTTGTACATATGTCATCTTTGTTGGATCCTTTGGTGACACCAAATTCTTCAACGTGCTGTACACATCCGGCCCGACTAAGGTTATAAACATTGACCCTTGGATACTCTCTGCTATGTTGTTGACTACAAATAATTGTTCCAGTCTCTCTGTATACGACGCGAAGTCACCGTTTGACTCGTTGAAATGTTCAATACTGCCTATTAACGCCATTTCTTTTTTTCCAACTACGACCGAACAATCTTTGTCTGCTTCCCGCCAACCGACTTTTTGGTTAGTTTGTTGAATTCTTCTTACCGCACGAAATTAGTGCTCCCAAGACTTATTGTTAGTTCAATAATCCTCGTCGCCAAAATATGCTGTGTTGACTTTTACGTATCGAGTAAAGACACTGTTTTACTTGGAACATAACTTTAATACATTTTTAACACTGGTACATGAATACATGTAATTCACACAATATGACATTGTTGCTTCCTCATGCTATATGTGTATTTCCTATACTAGTGACCTTAACATATACAGCACCCTCGAAGGGGTTCCTTCAGGTTGGGGAAGAGATCGAAGTCAGGCGGGCTCAGATCAGGACTATAAGCCGGGTGGCGGAGCCGTTCCCAGTCGTATTTTTTGAGAAGTTCAATGATCGGTGCACTGACGTGCGGGCGCGCATTATCGTGCAAAATCAGCACGCCACTTTGCAACACTCCTGGACGCAGTTTACGGATTTTTGGGCGCAAGACATTCTGAAGAAAGTTTTTGAAGTACCCTCCAGTGACACTAGTACCCTTCGGAACTCGATCTGTGGCGATTACGCCCCGTTTATCGTGTAGGCAAAGATCATCATTTCTTTCAATTTCGACTGTTGGCGACGAACTTTTTGTGCTCTCGGCGAACCTGGACCCTTCCAAACGTCGCTCTGAGACTTCATTTCAGGCTCGAAGTCACGTATCCAGGTTTCACCAATTGCGATGATGCGATCGAGGAAGGTTTCACCTTCATTTTCATAACAAGCAAGCAATTCGTGCGCAATTTCCGAACGTGTCGCTTTTTGTTCGGCTGGCAAGAAGTGCGGTACCCACCGCGCCGCCATCTTTCGTTTGCCTAGCACCCGCGTTAGTATAAAATACGATGCGCGCTCGTTTTCGAGATTCCTGTCTCCGCTGTGATTCTCCGATCTTCGTCGAGCAACGGTGTAATAATTGAAGCATTTGTGTCGTCAGCTGTTACAGTAGACGGCCGTACCGCGCGCGTATCGTCTTCGATGTTTGTTCGAACTTCTCGAAACTTCGTGTGGCACCTCTGTACTATGCTACGATTCTCAGTAAACCTTCCACACGCTTCTTTTAACGCGGCATGAATTTCGGGCACTTTTTACCGCGCACCGTTTCGATGCGAATATACGCACGTTGCTCTATTGCTGAAATCCGACCCGACGGACTTTTCTCGTTGTCTTTTCGAATTTTTGGCACTTTCCCTTTAAACGAATCGCACTACCATATGATACCAACGTGTTCTCGAGACTTCAATCTACACACTGACGCTTCGATCAGCTGTCTACGTTGCCTACAACGCCCGCCAGAGCGCGCTGTGCATTACTTTTGGGACAACCCTCGTACAATCCATTTTTATTCATTAGGGTCTAGGGGGAATAAGTGGGTTAGGTGACTTACTTGCTCAAAGTTGTCTCCCTTCATATTATTGTCGACTTGTCTCACCAATTACACTTGAATAATTACAAAATTAATCCGGGCGGACGTTTTAGTTGGGAGACCTTGTATATGAAAAAGCAAAGTATGCTTGATTTCTAAAATCTTTATTAATAAGAATAGGTTTGTAAAATTATTCCATAAATTCTGTGTTACACAGTTTCACCAGTTTATTGCCGGCCTTCTTATCTTTTTTTAAGAGCATTAATTAGTTTCACCTACATATTAAACAACGTTTTAATACACTTTGCATCAATACTGAAATATTTTTTAAATAAAAATTATGTCTACATATTTTTAATATCGTTTTCTTGTACTGTAATAAACTTTCATTTTTGTTTATAATTAGGTCCACGCAATACTAGTTGTTTTTGACATTTATTAGTCAAAATTAATACATACTGAATGTCTACCTAATTACTTTATTAAAGCCTAATTTTCAATGATAATTAAAAAAATGATTATGTTTATGGTGTTTTCAAAAACGAACTAATATTTATGAGGCGCTTTTCCTAAGAAATATTTACTTTTATGATAATTCAGATCTTTTTTATTTTTAAATAAATTGCCGTTTTCACTGAAAATCTCAGAAAAAGCGGACTATGAAGAAGGGAGCATGTTTTCTCTTCGGGGTGGGGGTTCAAAAGGTATCAGTTATTTGACTGTTTACAACGAATTAGCTTCACTCTAAAACCCCATATTCACTAGAAAATGTAAGAATATGTTGGGTGTTCCATTTAAAAGACAAGTCCTTGGTTGACTCAACACCCTTTATGCCAAAAATAATTTTAGATTATGAATATTAAATTATCTTTTATATTTGGACTAACAAACCGAGACCCTGTACAACAAAACTATTACCAAAGTTACTAACCGTAGTTTGTGTTAACCTAAAAGAAAAACACATTTTACTATTGAAATCGTTTCTAATGTAACGGGCATAAATGAAAGAATTCTCAAAAGAACATTTGGTACAATTTTTAATATTCATCTAATCCACACACTTCTTCTTCGGCCATACAACTTGATGTACAAAAAAACACTTTTCCTCAAAAGTTATTATAATAAAAAATTACCAAATAAAAACAGGTAGTCAAAATATTGCCTTTTGAAAGCTTTACCATTTCGTTCCGCTTCTCATGTTCAAACCTACTGAATTGGTCCAAAAACAAAAAAGGATTTTTATGTTTTAACATTTGAAATTATTACACAGTTGCACAATTTATTACTTTTAAAATCTGCATCACATCGGTTGCGTAACAACACATGTGTTTCTACAACAAATCGCACAGTAAGCGCTGCATCATAGTGGTTAAAATTTCTAAATTAAAACGGCTTCCTACATGGTAGGCTGAACTAAAAATAAACTTAAGCGTTTATTATTCAAAACATAACGATGTCAATTACGGTACGTAAACTCCAACATCATTTTAATTCTAGCTGTTTATAAAAATTATCAGTTAACTTTGGATCGTTTCTTAGCAATTGCGTCTTCCACAGCTTTCAACTGTTTTAGGAGCTCCTCTCGCCTGGAACTGGCCTTTTTGTTGGCGGCATTCTTGGGGTCGGCGGCTGGGGGCGAGCTCGCCAATCGCTTCCTGCCCTGAGTGACTTCGGCTTTGCGGGCTATTTCAGAGAAGTCTGGTTTTTTTGGTCCAACTGAATTCTTCAAGTTCAGTTTAATTTGTCTCTTCTCGGAACCACTCTTGAGGGCATCTATCGCTTTTGCTTTTAGAGCCATAGCTATATCGACCCCTGTAAAAAAAAAGAAAAGGTTTCCGTTACATTAAAGGATTACCATGCGGCGCCATTTGCCGTTTTGCACACTAAGATCTTTTCTCCCGTTCATAATAATTTATTTTACTAACAAATTTTTTCTACAAACGTCAGTAAAAGTTTAATTTTTAACGCATGCTGTCAGTGTCTAAAATGTGATTTTATGGCACCAGTGCTAAAAGTAAATGACGTGATTTACTATTAACACTGGTGCGATATAAAAAAAAATTAAGAAATTTTAAATCAAAGGAATATTTATTTACTTAATTAAATGTACAATTAGAGAAACTGCAGTTAGAATAAGTAATCTGAGCTGGACAGTGTTTTAGTTGCAAACAAAGAATTTTCTTCATCGCTGTCACGAGATTTGAAGTTACTTGTCAACAAACGATTGAATTTTCATTACCTCAGCAACAATAAACTTCATGAATAATTGGATTTCAAAATGACATTTTATAAATTTAATAACGTAAAAAATGCATTGATTTGTACTTTTAATGGTGTTTGTAGAAAAAATAGTGTATGACATATGTGCTAAAAGTGACATTTTATTTTGTTCGAAGGGATGGGATGGTTTATGCATGAAATCATGCGTAGTCTAGTTTCATGCAACAAATTCGCGCGCGTCGTAGAATTTTGCCCAGCGAAACCGCAGAGTTGCGTAGCTAATCGCCAGTAGTCTAGCTTCGTGTAGAAAAATCGTTAGAAGTAGAATTTAACGCAGCAAAGTCATGCGTAGTGAATACAGTGCGGCAGAGTTGTACGAAACAGGTTGCATACAGATGATGTTGCGCAGCAAATCGCGCGTGGTCTACTTTCGTACAGCAAAGCCGCACGTATTTAAATTTTAAGCCGCAAAGCCATACGTAATGAATATTGCACAGCAGAGTTGGTTGGATACAGATTAAATTGCGCGTGGTCTAATTTCTTTCTGCAAAGCCGCTCATAGTCAAATTGTATGCGGCAAAGTCACGCGTAGTCGGTATGCCGCTGCGAAGTCGCACGTTGGTAAATTTTGTGCAACAAAGCCGCGTGTAATGAATATTGCGCAGTAGAGTTGCACGACGATGTGAAATTGCGCAGAAAATTCTGCGTAGTCTGGTTTCTTAAAGCAAAGCCGCTTATAGTCAAATTTTGCGCGGCCAAGTCACGCTAGTGATTATTGCGCTGTCTATTTTCGGGAAGCAAAGTCGCACGTAGTCAAATTTTGCGCAGCAAAGCCGCTTGTAATGAATATTGCGCACTATGGGTGCATGAAGATGTGAAATTGCGCAGCAAATTGTGCTTAGTCGGGTTTCTTTCAGCAAAGCCGCTCGTAGTCAAATTTTGTGCGGGAAAATTAACGCCTTGTGATTATTGCACAGCAGAGTTGTACGAAGTCGCACACAGACGATGTTGCTCTGCAAACCGCGCGTAGTTTATTTTCGTAAAGAAAGTCGCACGTAATCAAATTTTACGCCGCCAAGTCACCAATAGTGATTATTGCGCAGCGGAGTTGTATGAAATTGCAGTTGCGCATAAATGATGTTGCGCAGCAAATTGCGGGTAGTCATGTAGAAAAGTAGCGGGTAATAGAATTTAGCGCAGCAATACAGTGAGTAGTTGGTGTGCTGCCGCGAAGTCGCACGTAGTCAAAGTTTGCGCAACAAGCCAGGTATAATGATGTAGAGTTGCACGAAGATGTGAAATTGCGCAGCAAATTGTGCGTAGTCGAGTTTCTTACAGCAAAGCCGCTCACAGTCAAATTTTTATGTAGAAAAGTCGCGGGTAGTAGAATTTAGCGCAGCAATACCGCACGTAGTCGGTGTGGTGCAGCGAAGTCGCACATAGTCACGTTCTACCCAGCAAAGCCATGCACAGTCAATATTGCGCAGCAGAGTTGCATGAAATTGAGGTTACACATAAGTGAAGTTGCGCAGCAATTCGCGCGTGATCGCGTTTCATGCAACAAAGCCGCGCGCAGAGTAGTTTCGTGTAGAAAAGTCCTGGGTAGCAGAATTTGGCGCATCAAAATCGTGCATAGTCAATATTGTGCATCACAGTCGCATGTTGTAAAATATTGCGCAGCAAAACAACGCGTAGTGAATATTGCGCGGCAGAGTTGCACGCAGATGACGTAGACCAATCGCGCGTAGTCTAGTTTTCTGCAGCAAAGATTTTGAGCAGTAAAGTCATGCTTTTCCAATATTGGCCATTATCCTACCTGAAGGTCGTCTAGGCGAAGGACTTCCATTTCGACTGCTAGAACTACTAGATCCAGATGAATCAGACTCGCTAGAACTGGACCCCGAACTAGACCCTGATGAGGACCGTGATGACCGTGTTCGTCCTTTGACTCTAGCTAAAGCTGCCGCTACGGCTAATTTGCTTCTAGTTCTTCCAAACTGATCGACTTTAGAGGGCGCTGGTGGATTTTGGGCGCCCACTCTCATCATGCCTAATTATCAAAATATTTACTTGCTCTAGAATTGATTTTGATGAAGTCTGCTTACCTGGAGAAGGCGCTTTTTTGCGGGGGGCAGGTGGATTCATCAGTGCCGCACGTTCATTGGCTGCTTTGCGTTCCGAAACTATAACTGATGGTGATACCTGCCTCCTGTGGGCGCGTGGACTGCGTTTTTTGTGGGATGAACGAGATCGTGACCTGTATGAACTTCTACTGGAGGCACTAGAGCTGTGAGATGAACTGTGAAACAAGCACAAAAAATGTTTGTACACAAAAACAATTTATTTCAGAGTTATTAAAAATAAATGAGCTACTATTTGAAATTGTCCCTAATTAAATTGCTTTCTGTACGAAGTCCTCAAAAGTCAAATCAATACGGTCTGTTACAAAACGAACAACTAATACAAATATAGAATTATTACGGATATAATTCTGATGCACTTTATGAAACAGTTACGAGTGAACTAGCTAAGTATAAGGATTGTATAGAAATTCATATTTGTTCGTAACGGCAACCATATTGGCATCATTTAAAAATATCTTAAGAGATATTATTGTTTTACTGTAATGTCTTAGATATTCTATTAATCACACCTGCCTTAATGTCAATAAATTGTAAGGTTTAAAAATATTTCTTAAATATTTTTTAAATACTGTAGAAAAAGATTCCTTTCTGGTATATTTAGAAATTACCATTATTCAATAGATTTTCCTATTCTGAGCACGTGTTGCTTAACATTTTCAGTTTCTTATAATAAATTTATACAAGAAAGCAATTTTAAAATAATTAAAAACTAATTTAATTTTATTGCGATGCCCACTTGAAATGCTAAAGATATTAAAATTTAAATAAAAATATTACAAATACATACTTGAAAATCCCGTCAATAGATACTTAAATTATGCTGAAATGCAAAAGAGTATTCCATGCAAATAAAAAATGAATTTCAAATTGCAATGGGCAACCATAATTTAACCTTTGGAATAAACACAAAAGTGACAACATACAATATGATTCATAGCAATACCCCAATAAATTTTTCCTCTTACATAAAAGGAATGACACGTTATCAGTGTTTACTAACCTGCTTGAGGAATAACTTGATGCCGAACTGTAAGACCGTCTTCTGGTGCCTTTTCGGCCTGCGGGAGATTTTAAACGCATCCACGGGTCAGACCAATCATCTGCCCTAGCGGATGACCGTTCTTCTGCTCGTTGTACAATTACTTCACGTTTAGGCCTCTTTGCCTGTAAACAAAAATACAACATAGCAATGTTGCTCATGGACTTCGAAAGAAATTTTTAAATTTTCTTCCTAGCATTTTTGATTGAGCATTTCATTTTATTATATTGATATATTATTTAATACATACAATAACCACCTTATTAGGATTAACAGCAGCTGCTTCCTCCTCATGCTTGCCACTGCTGTAATATTCAGGCGGTTGGCGGTGGGTCTGGACTTCTCTGTAAGGACGAAAACGTTCTCGAGGAATTGGTGCATATTCAGATTCATAAACAACTTGTCTTCGTCCATAGTATTCTTCTGGTGGAGCTCTTACGGGAGGGTAGTCTACAGGTGTCGAATGCCTCACTGTCACGTACCTACTATAGAAATAACATTTCTTTACGTTATGGAAATATATCAACATTACCATGTAGGGCAGGTGAAATATTTTGATAGGGGTTGGTGGTTAAGCAAATCTGATATTTTTTCTGTTGTGTTTTTTGAAAGTAGTAGTTGTTTGAGTTTTAAAGAGTAAGGATGTGTTCGACCGTGCAACACTAGGGAAAAGCGAGCTTTAGTGGGTCATCGCCCGGCTTACAACGGGAATGTAGACGCAGCGAAAACCTACATGCCAGTAGTTAGATTATGATATCACCGACCTCCGACGCCACTGATGCAGGCAAGCAAGAAAAAATTAAAATAGAAACCCCAAACAAAATTATATTATATAATGCATAGCAAGAAGAAAAAAATGCACGAATAGAATTGCAACAAAATGTTTTCCTATTACAACATCAACTAGCAGAAATGCAATAAATAAGGGAAATGAACAGAAATTAGCCCAAAGTGCACAGTTGGAACAAAAACCCCAACAAGAAAAAGAATATTACACAGATGCAGAAGAACTCATCAGAGAAACGGAATGGGGGACAAAGGAAACGAAAACCAACAAGAAAAAAATGAATACAACGCCAGAAACGTTACAACAGCAAGAAACTAAACAGCCACAAAAAGAAAATCCAGTAAAAATACCGCAACCGCGCCAATTGTTTTGAACCAAATTAAAAATTATGATGCATTACAAGGGGAACTAAATACAGAAGAGTTTACATTTCAAGCAGTTATGATGAATAACGAGTAAGTGTAAATAATCCTAGATTGAAAATAAACAAACAAGAAACATAAAAGTCGTGATGAGAAAGCTGCACCCAACATGCGCTCCTGAAAACATACTGGAAGATTTATTTCGCCAAGGATATAAAATAATAGAAGCGGTTAATATTCGGCAGAGGAAAGATAAGAAACCCTTTCCGCTATTTATGGTAAGCTTCAGAAATGACGAACATTAAAAAAATATACGAGATAAAAGGGATACTAGGCATGAAGGTTGAAATAGAACCTTTAAGGAAATCAAAACTAGTCTCCCAATGCAAGAAATGTCAAACTTATGGGCACACTCAAAGATTCTGCAACAGAGAATCAAGATGCGTGAAATGTGCTGAAAAACACCACACAAAAGAATGCAAAATGAATAAAAACAGCAAACCAAAATGTGCCAACTGTTGTGAGGCCCACACAGCTACAGGCGATGCGAAGTAGCCGAAAGGATTCAAAAGATACGAAACGAAGCAATTAAAACTAACTAAAACAACTTAAAAAGGAAGGCAGAAAATAAAACACTGTGTAGATGGGACCCAAAAGCATTCCCACCACTACCAAATACTAAAAAGGAGGAAATTTCACAGAAAACAAAAGTTTGACAAATCAGCTACTACAAAGTCTAATGTCAAAACTTGAACAGGAAAAAAGTTCAAGCAGCTGTTATGTTCGTTTGAGTTTTGCCGCTTCAGAGGAATTAAAGTTTTATTTTAATTGCCGCCCTTCGGTCGATTGCTATTTTCATTATTTTTAAAGATTACATTATGGGAGATCACTTTTGCAAAGCCTTTGAAAGTTCCCATCTGTTCCGTTTGAAAAACTTGTGTAGTCTGGATATGCCGACAAAAGGCAGTTCTTGGAACTCTTCGCTTGCAGACTCGCCGGAAGGCACACATGCAAGAAAATTGTTCTAGAACAATTTCGTCTGTGTGGGAGTTTTTGCGGCAGGGGGAAATCAGTAAACGCTAGCCTCTGGGAGTGAACGGATGTTATTGTTTGAAAAACGGGTTATTCGCTGTTCTCTTCTGCTAAATGAATTTATCGTTTCGTTTTTTGCCTTAGGCAAAAAGAATCTTCGACTTGCGTCGGGTTAACTACGAGGGGTATTTTTTAAATAAGGTCCGTTTGTGAATGAGAGTGAGAATGACGTGCGATTGCCGCAGTGCGCTTGCTTGTCTGCTTCCAGCATGCTTTGCGCGCGTTTAGACGCCATTTGCAGCAGTATCGTCTGTCTGTATGCTACGCTGTAGAAGTTTATAATGTTTAAGAAAATTGAGTCGCCCGCCGACTGTGAGATACGATCTGTAATCTTGGGTGCAAGAAATATGTCAGCAGCGGAAATTCACCGTCAGATTTGTGGAGTTTACGGTGATAATGCTAGGAGTGACAGTAAAGTTCGAAAGTGGGTGAGAATGTTCAAGGACGAACGGGTTAATGTACATGATGAGCCACGCACTGGCCGACCTTTTCTGATTTCTGAAGATTTGGTTCATGATGTGGACAACCAAATTCGAGAGGACCGACGATACACGAATTCAAAGTTATCAATTGAATTTCCACAGGTTTCAAGGACAGTTTTGTACACCATTGTTTCGGAGAAACTGAATTATCGAAAATTGTGCTCTCGGTGGGTTCCAAGACTGCTTTCTGACGATCACAAAGCAAAAAGATTGAGATCGTTTTTGACTCCATACAATCAAGAAGGATATGAATTGTTGGACCACATGGTTACAGGAGATGAGACTTAGGAATCTCACATCACTTCTGAGTCGAAGTAACAGTCAATGGAATGGCGACACACATCGTCGACAACCAGAGTGAAAGCCAAACAGACAATTTCGGCAGACGAAAGATCATGGCAACTGTCTTTTGGGACAGGAAAGGGATTTTGTTAGTGGATTTTATGCCGAGAGGCACAACAACCAATTCTGATGCGTATTGCATGACCTTGAGAAAACTCCTGCGTGCCATACAAAACAAGCAGCGTGGCCTACTGTCTTCCGGTGTAATGTTGCTCCATGACAACATAAGGCCACATGTTTCTGCACAAACAGAAGTTGTAATCAGGTCTTTTGGATGGGAACAACTGGATCATCCACCTTACAGTCTAGACCTTGCACCCAGTGATTTTCACTTATTGCGGTATTTAAAGGAGTTCCTTGGTGGTCGAAGGCCTTTTCCATCTGTCCTGTTGTGGGTCGACGAAAAAGCTCGTTTGGCTCGTAACACAGCAAGAAAAAATGCTAAAATCAATCTCTAAGAGATTAATAAAATTTGAAGGAAATAGCAATAAAGCTAATGCTTCAAAGAAACAATAATGGACTGCAGCAGTAAAACTAACATCAAACAAATTGAAAATTACCAGAACAAAGTACTGAAGAGTATCGTAGATGTGCCGTAATACACTAGAAACAGTGATATGCGCAAGGATCTAGGGAAAAGACGCATGACAGAAGACATACAAAACCTTGCCCAGAAGCACGAGATAAGGCTTCATAACCACAAACAGATCTAGTGAGAAGGCTCAAGAAGACTAAACCATTTGAGCTAGTGTAAAGAGATGTATAAGTGTCAGTGAAAAAAGCAGAGCAAAAGTGAAGTGGTAACACACGAACAAAATATTGCAAAATAGAACTGAGAGGACCCCGGTGGGTGAATTCTTAGCATAACCGTTTAGTTCATTTAAGTTAGATAAAAATTGCTGTTTAGTCTTTTATACTACTTGTAAAGAAACATAACAAAAAAAATTTTATTTTTAAGTGATGTTAAGCTTTCGCAGACCTATCCGGAATGTAGCTAAAATAAAATCCAATTTCCCCATTGGAGAATAAACATACAAAGATTTACCAGTCCATAATAGTTTGACAAGAAACAATTTTTAACACTGTTGTTTGCATAAGTGTAAAAAATCCAAGGATCTACTTTTAAAAAAATACCGTTAACTTCTATAAATGACAATCCGTAAGTTGCCCTCAACTTAAACCATTTGGACAATGTGGTATATTTGTATTTAAAAATCTTCCGACATGTATTGACATAGTAACTAAAAGTTTACATAATTGATTTCAATTACGCGATGCAAAACTTAAAAAAAGTTAATTCAAAATTGACCTAAAACAACCAATTCAATTAAATACTTGCAAAAATAAAAGTATAAAAATATGAAAACCAATATAACCTCACTATGTCGGTCCTCCAGCATGGCTAGAGTTAAGTGTTTTGGAATGCTCTATATCAGATCGCACTGTTGTCATTATTTTGCTGCAGATGTAAATGCTATTAATTCTTTGCAAATATTAACAAAATAACTCAATTCACACCAACTTTCTAAATGCAACACTAAATCTAACTTCCATTATTGTTACAAAAAAATTAATCCAACTACATCTTTACACCATTACATATAACACAATTACTTTTTATTTTTGCATACCTTGGTTCCGGCGAAGGTGCTTTAGCGTAATATCCATTTTCCTTATCAAACTCTTCCTGTGCTAAACTTAGATTCATTTTCTTCTCTTCAAAATCTATGTCTTGTTCCTTGCGCTTAATGGACTTCCTCATCATTTCTTTAGCGGTCCGTAATCCTCGTTCCCATGCCGATTCCATCGGCGGTGGATCTAACCTTCCTCCTCCCCCTCCGCCACCATACATTAGGCGGTCATTGCCGTAATCTCCCGGTACTACCGGCCTTACTAACTCAAACATTGTGTAATTACCTGAAATCATTGAACTAGATCTAGGCGCCGTTTACAAAAAAATAGGCTTCCTATCTTTACCTTTATCAGTAACACCTGGATGGAGAAATCGGCAGCTTGCACCCCAGGTGCACTGGCCCCTGGAGAAAAAACGACAAACAGGTCTGGGCTCAGTTTCCTCTGGTCGGACGTCATCTTCGTCAGTCAGTTCACCCTCTTCCAGTTCTTCTGGCACCTTGTCACATTTTCTGACGTCATCTTCCAGCTCTCCTGCTTCATGTTCGGTTGCTTTTTCCTTCTCGTCTTTCTCTTTTGATATTTCAGACTCTGCACATTCGCCGTCTTCTGCTTCAAAGTCCAGTTGTTCTTCAACGTCCTCGCTTCGACTACTCCTTTCCATAGCCTGCACACAATAACGGTAATAAATTATTAAATATAAAGTAAGCTTTCTAAATAAAAGTTAGTATGTAATAAGTAAACCTTAACTAACCTACGTTGATTACTCAATTTTAACAAAACCAGTGTTACAAGTTTTCCAGAAACTTTAAAATTGGAAAGTTACCAAGGGAAGCATAAAAAAAATGTGTATAACTTTGATGGAAACACTTTAAAATAAAATAGGCATTTAAAATGATACCAAATACCGTTAAAAAAAAACATGAGCTTATCACTCTTGATATTTGCTATAGAACATTTTTTTCTATATCATATTGCGCACAGAATACCCGTGTCAAATACCATCTGGCACTTCTGGGTATTACGAAAAGAAACCTCAACGTTGCTATTTTATATACAGCAGTCAGTATAGTATAATTGTCATTCTCTAAAGTTCAGCAGAAAAAACAAACAAATCAACTACAACAGCTGGAAAAGGGGGGATGAAAATGAAAGGAGAGAAAATCAAGGTATAAGAAAGGAGAAACAATGAAGAAATAAAGATCAGCACAGGAGGAGAAGAAATTGAGGAAACCAAAGAATTTTGTTTCTTGGGAAATATGGCAGTTAGTAAGAATGGTAGTAGATGAGATGTAGAGGGAACAATTCGGAAAGCTCAGAAAATATTTAATAAACTGAGGAAAGTGTGGGTGTCAAACAATTTTACTAAGAAAAGAAAATTGAGACTGTTTAGGTATATATTAAAAGAATTATCTGTGGGTTTGTTTGCCAGTGAGGATTTCAAACGAAAGACTGCAGCAAATTACAAAAGCCAAAAAGTATAGAAAAAACAATTAAAATACTAAAATGGAAGTGGATAGGCCGTACATTGTGGAAACCACAGAACGAAGGACGTAACGCTAGAAATAACTACAATGTGGGAATCTAAATCTGGATATGTTTTTTTTCGACACATTTTCGACATTTTAATTTTTTTTCGATATTTTTACCTATTTTTTCGAATTTTTTTTCATTTTTAAGGTTCATTTCACAGTTCAAAGATTTTTTTTCTATATTTTGCCTTTTTTTCGAAATTAATTTTTACATTTTTACGGTTTTTTTCGACAATTATACGGTTTTTATGGATTGAAAATATTTTGGATGTGCGAATCTAAATCTGGTTAGGTTTTTTTCCGACATTTGTACCTTCTTTTCGAAATGTTTACCCTTTTTTTCGACATTTTTACGTTGTTTGTTAGACAATTGTTCGGTTTTTTTCGATATTTTTAGTTTTTTTGTGGAAACCACAGAATAACAGCACAACCACAAGCGCTAGACATGAATGCGGCTGGAGCAAGAAGACCCAAGGATGTACGGGAGGGAGGGGGCAAGGGGGGCAGCTGCCTCCCTTTCAAGGTGGAAAAAATTTAAAATAAAACACAAAATATATATACAATGCCCTCCCCCATGGACCTCCTTCCCCCGTGGAAGAAATTGGATTCAGCTGCCCCCCTTCCGTTTTGAGCTGGATACGCCCTTGCGGAGACCTACGAGGACTTGCAAAAGAAGCTTAAATAGAGAAGTAGAGGGCCAAAACCTAATCTGAAATAAGACAAAGAAGAAGGCACTAAATAGAAGAGTGGAAGGAATTGATTAAAAAAATTGTGCAATAAATACAACCAAATAAGAAATGGATTACAAAAAAAGACTAATATGGATGCGCATCATAAAACATTCAGCATTACAATATCTAGAAATTGATATTGGTCTAATTCTGCCACTGAAATTACCTATCCGCAATACAGTCTCAAGCCTTCGAATTTTTGGAGATTCTTGCCACTCATCTCAATGTTTACTATACACAGTAAGCTACACTAAATTTGGATTTGGATGGTAAAAAATAAACATATTAATAAAAAAATTTGAGTTTAGATTTAAAAAATACGCACTAACAGAAAATGGTAAGTTGATTGACAAAAAAAATAACCATATTAATAAAAATGTTAAGCTACGTGAGATGAAATAACAGCATTAGTACAAAATGATAATGTAGATATCAAAAATAAGCAAGCAAATTAATACAAAATGACAAATTATGTGAAAAAAACCTATTACATAAAACATATGTAAGATTAATTTTAAAAAATATCCGTATTAAACCAAAATGATGTTAGGTGTGAAAAAATCCCGGTAAACATAAAATGAAAAGTTAGATGTCAAAAATATCAGTATTTATAAAACACATGAGGGAATGCCGAATAAATGAACAAGACATCAGAATTAATTTTTTACATTTTTATCACAACGAAAGCATTATAAATAAAATTAAAATAAAACATTTCTAAGCCATAGGCACTGTATTTCAGGGAAACTTACAACAGACCTCCTCCTGAAAACAGAATCACAATAAATAGAAACAACATGAAAAAAAAACTGAATATGAACATGGGAAAAATTACACAGTACGAGCTAAAAAAATGCATTGAAGAAAATGAAAAACGGTAAAGCAGCAGGAAACAACAACATTCCTGCAGACCTATTCAAAGCTGATACAAACCTGACAGCTAAAATACTGGAACCCCTAATGAACAAAATTTGGGAAACTGAGGGAATTTCGGAGGGATGGAGGGAAGGATATGTGGTAAAAATTCCAAAAAAGGAGACATAACAAGATGCAGAAACTGGAGGGACGTAACACTACTAGACACAATAAGCAAAGTATTTACAGGAGTAATTTTAGGAAGAATGAGAGAAGAGCTAGATAAAACACTGAGGAAAAATCAAGCGGGTTTCCGCCCAAGAAGATCAGCACTAGAGCAGATCATTATCTTAAGAAACATAATTGAACAATCCCTAGAATGGCAAACCCCAGTAGGCTTAAATTTCATAGAATTCAAGTATTCGACACCACGAATCAATATGGCAAATATTGGATGCGTACGGAATACCAGAAAAAGTGATAAACATAATAAAAGAACTCTACCACAACTACACCGTACAAGTAATACATGAACGTGAACTGTCAAACAAAATAGAGATAAAAACAGGAGTATGACAGGGCTATCCCTATCATCAACAATATTCCTGATAATGATTGACTGGGTGATGAATAAAACCAATGAAGAAACAAAAGGAATACAATGGAGAATGTTCCAAAAACTACAAGATCTAGAATTTGCAGACGACATCTGCCGAATAACACCAACTTTGAAAGGTATGCGCATAAAAATTGAACAACTAAACAGTGAAGCCAACAAAGTAGGACTGCAAATAAATACCAACAAAACTAAATTAATGAAAATAAACATAAGTGATGAAAGTGGAGTGCAAATAAACGGGGAAATGATTCAAGAAGTAAACAAATTTACATATCTGGGCAGCATAATCGACAACCAAGGAGCAGTAGAAAAATATGCGAGGACAAGAATAACAAAAACACAACAAGCATACCTGTCATTAAATAAAATGTGGAACTCGAGAGAATAAACACTAAAAACGAAACTAATGTTAAAACAGTGCTCCTTTACGGAGCAGAATCATGGAAGGAAACAAACGAAACGTTAAAAAGGGCACAGATCTTCATAAACAAATGCTTAAGAAAAATAGTAGGAATAAGATGGCCAGACACAATCATGAACGAAGAGCTTTCGAACAGAACAGATCAAGAAAGAACGAACATTACAATATTAAGAAAAATAATGGAGGTGGATAGGACATACGATAAGGAACGAGGAAGGAGATATTGCCGAAGCAGCCCTAGTTTGGAAACCAACAGGAATGGGAGAAAGAGGAAGAACACAAGAAACATGGAGAAGGACAATACACACAGACATACAAAACACAGGAAAGTCATGGAGTGAAATAAAAAGACTAGCACAGAACAAGAAAGAATGGAGAAGGTTTGTCGAAGAACTATGCAACGCACGCAGTGAAGAAGCTTGAAAAAAAAAAAGAAACAAAAAAGTAGCAAAACCAAAAGAAGAAACAAACACTCTGTTGAAGCAAGTTACAGAAACGTTCGTGTTTCTAAGAAATTCCCATCCCTTTGTTCGCTTCCAGCAGGTACTTGGTCAACAAAGCCTTGCGCCCTCGCTTCGGTCTTCAGAGTACCGTTAGCAATAAGTTTTATTTTTAAGAATTTTAGAAAGAAGGCAGTCGCCTACCAAAAGTTTAACGAGCAGGTAGCTTAAGAAAACTGTAATACCTTTTATGTAAATATATTATTAGTCTTGAATATATTTGTTTTGGTCGAGTTCAAGTTATATTTTTGGTTATCCCGTAACAACCCGCTCACTTTCGAGTATTACGTCTGTAGACGCAACACACTCATTAGGCCAGCGACCCAATCGATAAATAAAACAGCTACAGAAACCTCAATAAACAAGGTTATTCAGGCCCACCACATTGGCAGCAATATTGCCAATATCGAGTTAAATAAGTTCCTGCGTATTGGGTTATTCCCATCTAACGTATATTATGCAGGGGGCGCAGAATTATTCAAGGTAAAGGGGAGAGGCTAAATACGAAAGTTTGAGAACCACTGCTATATACCATAAATGTTAGGTTAGATGGCAACAAACATGGAAACAAAATGATAGGTTAGAAATCAAACAAATTTCATAATCTGTGGCCAATTGGCTTTACTATTAGCAGATTCTTATCAAAAGCAAGTTTAGACTAGTAAAATTTTCTATTTACAAAATCACAAATGTTTAAACAGACAAGACAACATCGTCAAGTAAAGTGTGATTGTTGCTTTGTGAAAAATTTATGTAAGAACGATTACGTTTAAAAACAAAGCAGTTTACAAAAATTGATTCTAATATCTGAGACAAACTATGAATCACTACCAATTATACATTTTCATTTGCACAAAACACTTACCTTCTTTGTTTTATTGTCGAGCTGATCCAGATCATCACCATCGCAATTTTCTGAAGGTGGTTTTGATGCTTCATAATCTGAATTGTCAATTGAATCTTCAAGATCTGAAACGTCTGAGAGATCTTCATGTGTAATATTCAAATTTCCAGGGATTTCCTTTTTGGCCACCTCACTCACTTCTTGTACGTTCTTTTCCTGATCTGATTCCATGTCCCCTGTTGAAACAATAATTGTATAAATTTGACAAGCACTTTATATAACCCGAAAAACTCAACATTTATTTATTCATTTCATATTCGGATAAACGGATTAATCCGACTTGCAGAAATTTTGGTGTAACATTAATTTATTTCCTATACAAAAAAATTGGTAATTAAATAATCGATAGAAAGGAAGAATACGCCTGCAATGTTGGTCTTGCAATAGTCACACTCCACAATGTAGTAACGTAACATCATGGAATCCAGACTTATCCAATGCCTAAGGGCATGGGTTTGTTTAATAGCGGGGTTAATTTATTTTAATGGAATATTGTTTTTTTATTGTTATAATTAAATGGTATGTTTAAAAAATATCCCAGATAATGTTACTTATTAAAAATATTACAAATTCGTATTTTTTTTTTAACAACCACTTTCGAATTTTGACTTAAATTTATTTTTTAAAAATATCTTAGGTTCGTATGACAACACAGAATTTTATAAATTATATTTCGTTCAGAATTTTGTACAGTGTTTTTACAAAATTCTGTGTCGTGTCATAAAGCATTCTGTGTGCAAAATTTTTTAGATTCTAGCTGTAAAATCGGCGTCATATCAATGCGCAAACAATCAATTTTTAGTGTTCATCAATGATCACAGAGGGTACAGCTAAATACTTTACCATGTGTTTACGTCACTGAGCCAATCCTAACTCTGCCCACAGTTAATATAACTTATAAACACCAAAAAACGCGCCCAAAAATACAGAAAAATAATACCATACCAGGCGCCAAGAAATTAACAACATTTGCGGTGACGTAAATAACAGTAAACAATTATTATAAAACCTTAGAATTCTACAATATACACAGTGATATGATTATTTTGACAGTTTTATCGTAGATGTCTACTTAATTTTGACATACTTGCGCATGCTCACAGACAGAGTTTCTCACAAAATTCTGGTTTGTTTCATACATGTTTTGCAGAACTTTGTAAAATTCTGTGTCGTCATACTAGCCTTAAAATACTTTAATTCATTTTCAAAGCTGATAGTGATATTTTTTATTAAACAACATATGTTTGATATGGTATCTGCTTTTAAAATACCTGTAAGGGTTATTATTTATTTATTCTTTAGATATTTTAAGGGTAAAATAACTGTTAAACAGAACTAAAAACATCTATAGGATATTTCACATTCAAGAATTTCCAGATTTAAACAGCAATTCAAAGGATCTTTTTGTTTTAAAAACTGGGCAATTTAACAATTGATGACACAAAAAATTGCCACTAAAAATTATAAAGGGCGTCCCATAACTCGATTAGTTTATTCGAAATGTTGTAATTAAAAGTATCTCTTAGATAATATTTTACTATTTTAGAAGCATTAACATATACATATGAGCAAAAAAACTTATTATATTCATCTAAGGCCTATATGACATGGCACAGAATTTTGTACAAAATTTTGTTCAAAGTGTTTTTACAAAATTCTGCCGTGTCATACAGCAAAATTTTGTACAAATTTCTACAAATTCATGTTCTAAAACCTACAACATTTTGTACGAAGTCGGCGTCGAGCCGATGCGCAAACGAGCAATTTTTAGTGTTTATCGACGATTACAGAGGGCAGAGAAGAATATGTTTACTACGTGTTTACCCCGCCTGCCAACACTCCACGCACTTTCTCTTGTCTTGCTCGCGTTCTTTATTGCTGCAGCTTGTTTGCTTTCTCGTGCGTTCATGTAAAATAAATAAATAAATAAAAGCGCTACGAACTTATGCATTAACCTAATACTATAACGTCTTGTTAGAATTCTACTTTATCGACAGTCACATGATTATTTTGATAAGATTTCCCACAGATGTCACCGTAATTTGCACCTATTTGCACATGCTCACAGACCGTGCCGTGTCATACGGGCCTAAATTAAAAAAAAACAATATTGTTAAACAGCCAAATTAAAATTATCTTTAAGACATTTTAAATATTTATAAATATCAAAAGAAGTTTGTAACGTTCCGATTTTGTACGCCTCATTGTTTTGCTTTAGATTTTCATTTTCGCAATTTGGGTTGCATAAATTTTGAATATTTTTGGGATTTATTTGAATTTCGAACTCGGAACTTTTCGAAGTGCATTCGTTTAGCTTTTAATTGTTGCATGATATGCTACGCGGGGAGTTACTTGAGAAATTCTCGTGGTAGTGCACGCAACTCCGGTTATTTTAGCTGTTGTAAGCTAGGGATGGATCTCCCAATTTATCACCGCAGTTGTTAGAGGAATTTATCCTTATGCCGTCCGTTCCTTGGGATTGGGTGCCCTCTTTGGAGGAACGCTAGGGCGTGTATGAGAATTAATTTTCCTTGGGTTTTATTTACCCAATTTGATTGTGCCAAAATTTCATAGTTCGGTAAGAATGAAATTTAAGCTTGTTTTTTAATTGCAATTTCCCTTGAATTTATTTAGGCGTCTTTTCCCGTATGGACTTCCTACCGTTTGGAAGTTGCTCCCGCTCGAGTTTTCAACATTTAATTTGGATTTATTTTGCATTCATGGTCATCTTGTTCAATTTGAAGAGGTCTGGCGAACGTTCAATGGATTCGTTTATCGCAGAGAGCAGCGAAGTGCGAAGCATAGATATCAACAATGTGCGGGTATGTGCGCTTGATAATGTTCCGTGGTAATAGCAATTTGAATTTTTAAACTTATACGAGGTGCGTTCGATAAATCTGTACTTTTCATGTTTAATTTGGAAATTGTCGTCAAGCCTTTTTTTGTTATAATTTAAATTTTGGGAAATATTGCGAAAGGTTAAACTTTTATTGAAGTACATTGTTAGGTCTACTATGTGTGAATCTAGGTATTGAGTAACGAGATCTCGTCGACTTCGAATACTTGGTAATTTAGTCGCGTTGTATAGATTTTGTATTTTGATTATTATAATAACTTAAATTTGTTTCGCTTTATTGCGTCCCGTAAATGATCTTATCGATTTATATAAATAATGTTCTCTTTTAATAATTTTGTGTGTTACCCTGTTGTTAATTTTCCAGCTTGTTGATCTTGTTGTCGTTTGCTATTGCCCTTAGTAGTCAGTAGCATTGTTGTTGCCAACTAGGCGTTACAAGTTGTTAATAGAAGAGAATACTCTAATATATGTACAAATAAATATCCCAATTATTATTTTTATTTTGATGTATTGGAACTATGAAGAAAAACGGCGTTACAGAATTAAACAAACGCAGAAAAGAAGTACACGTCAGCAATATTGACCTCGAAAGCAAGCAATGATTAGTATTCGTCCGAATATGAGGTTAGATATTGATTTAAACCAACAATTAACTTGCAATATTGCTGAGGAGGTTCTGTATCCATCTTTAACTGCAGCACGAACATTCTGGACAGGAATTGTATGTATATTATAACATTTTTATTATTCTACCAAAAATACAAACATTTGGAAAGATATTTTTGGTTGCTGCTACAGATTTTTGTATAAATCAAAATTTTAAAAATGAATCATTGTAAAATTCAAAATTTCGTCCGAAATAAAAGATGTAGTTTGTTTAACTAATTTTTACTTTCCCATACCTTATAGGTATAGGGTAAGTATTGAAATCATGAAAATTTTCGAAATCGAGATTTTAACGGAAATATCCGTTTTGGGTCTCTAGGAACCCAAAAAAGTGGTTTTTAAAAAATGTCTGTCTGTGGGTGGGTA
>JABXWE010017530.1:0-14112 GCA_014611495.1 Limonius californicus
CTTGGCTGTCGCCTCATGAATCTGCTGAACCAGTCTTCAGTAGCCATCTGGTTTTGTTCCCATTGTGGTGGCATTGCTAACTTATATTTCTTGGCTAATTCATATGCAAACCGTCTGATTTCTTTAGGGCAAAAACCATAATATATGTCTGCTGCCTTCACAATATAATTCGCCATAATCTTTTCCTGGTCTTCGGTAAAAACTTTGTTCCAAGCTCTATAACCCATGGAAACCGAATAATTTACTCCATCATCCGCACCTAGTGCTTCCTTTTTCTTTTTAAACCTTCCTAAAGAAACATGACACAAGTCGTATTTCTTTGCCGCTGCACGAGTAGATAATGTACCGCTTTTTACTTCGGCGTATGCCGCTTCATAAACTGCGATGTCTTTGGAACCTCTGTTTGTTCTTCTAACTTTCGTACGAGGCATTCTGGAATTTAAAAATAGGTATTAGGTTGGCGGGGCCGGTTGTTACGTTACAATCGCCCCCGTGCCGGGATGTTACAATCGCCCCCGACCTTACTTTTTAATAACTTTTCAATTTTTAGTAATTAATGGCGGCAAAAATTGACAGTCCCTAGTGGCTATATTATCTAGAAATATCTAAACCAACAATACATGCGAGTTGAAGTACATACCTGCAGCCAAAAAGCTTGTATTTAACTAAAAAATCACTCGAAAAATATTACTAACGAGCACTGAAAACAATCACGGCCTTGTACACAATACAGACTAATGCCGATACCGCCAACATGCAGAGATGTGGTAGCTGGCAGTGTTGCCATTTCACAAACCTGGTACATGCGCTCCTATAATTTTCGCAGTTTCAGATATTTGGAATGTTACTTTCGCTGCCTGTTACTTTTGACCCCGGTCTACACTACTGTACATTCTCGGAGTTCAAAATTAAGTCTTCTTCTCACAGTAAATACACACAAACTCATACCAGTAGCTTCTGACCAAAATTGGATAAATTCTGTAGAATTGAGACTCCTAATCTCTAGTAGTGGTTATTTTTAGTCAACTACTAGGGCGTTTATCTTTAATGTTTCCAGTTTCGGCATTGCTACGATTCACCTGATTAAGGGATTTGAGCAAAAATGTCTATTAACATTTTTCTAAAGAATTCCAACTAAGCAGATGAACTAATGGCACAGTAATGGTAAGATATTTAAATTTATTTTTCAGAAATTAGGTCAAAAAGTTACGTTAAACTATAAGACGCTGTTACAGGCTTCGGCGTTGAAACTCTTTTTCCTTAAAAAAATATTAAAGCTATTTTAGTTTTCTTATTGATATTTACAGTAGGTAAACATTAACGAATAATAAATCGGTTATGTGATTAGCTATTTTTAAAATACATTTTTGAGAATTGTATGTATACCAAAGGAAACAAGCAGAAGTAAAATACATAAAGTAATGTAGGTATTACAATAAATAATGATGTAGTTATGAAATTAGGTTTTTCATGATCTTAATCAATATCTGTATGATTAGAAAACATTTTTCTACATTACAAGATGTCACTGGAGAATATTTGAAGAAATACGATTGTTCGTGGGAAAATTGTTATATATTTGTTATGGATTTTAAAACTGAGATTTTGCAATTGCCAATATTAATGTATATTTTTAATTTAATGAGAAAGTTTGGAGATTTCAATTTTTTAATAATATCTGGAATGTTAGGAAAACAAGGTTTTATGTATATTAATCAAAATGCTAATTCCCACATCTTTAAAATCTGCTAACAGATTCAACAGAGATTGAATGAAAACTATTAAATATCTATTAATATCATTTTAATGTTCTCAATCTATAGGAAATCTAAAATTTCCCACTTTAAAACCGAGATAATTATAAAATGTTTAACTAATGGACTTTATATGGCAAGAAATAATTATTTAACCTTTTTCTATCGGCAGGAAGAATTTGGGTAAATGTAAACCTTGATATTGGATTTTTCAAGGGGAATTACTATAGGATTCAATTAGTGTGTTTAAAGAAATTTTTAATGTCTATGTAGATGCCGAAATAGTGTTCATTGCAAAGATTATATTTTTATGGCTACTATGGCACTACAACTGGTTCTGTATAGCTTTGAGTACAAAGAAAATTCATTTAAACATATTAAACAAAATTTAGTTCTTTCGGGAAAAAATATCTTAATATATATTCTTCATAAACTTGAAAAACGTGCATTGTAATGTTTCTTTAACGTTAAATATGCACTAACAGGGTAAAACATGATAAATATGTCAAATAAAATTTATGATTCAGGAGTGCAGACATCAGGAAACGTCTATATCCTAAATGTTACCTTCGTACGATCGATCGAAAAAAATATGCAAATATATATTTCCTCAATTCTACTTGTAAAAGTTTCTTGTCATAACAAAAGCTTCTCCAGTAAACCGCTTTTTTCTTTAATTTTGGATTCTCCTCTTGAAGCGAAATTTAATTTACCAATAATTGCTTCAACTTTATTCATAATATTATCTGTTATTAAACCAGGAGTAACTTGTGTCATTTGTAAACATCACTTTATCGACGTCGCGTTAAGGATTTTCTTCAATTGCCTTTTCCTGCAAGATTCCAAGCGTAAGCTTTCGCGTATGTTTGGCTTCGCTTTGTTGTGCTTATATATTTTGCGCAAGCGCAGACGCACCCTCTTTACCTGTCGTATATCATACAATTGACGCTGTTCAGACGTCGGCGTCGAGCTGAAATTCAGTAGTACGGTTTCAGCTACGGTGGGAGCTGAAAGCTTTGCTGACCACAGTTACAGCAGCTTAAAAGCGTCCTGTCATTTCGATTGGTGTAACAGTTAGATACAGAACGTTAATTCAAAAGTCGTTCTAGTTTAGCAGTTTTTTATTGCAGTGAGAATTGAAAATTAAATTAAACATTTTGTGATCTTGCTAAACCACAGGATTTCAGTTTATGTAAGTCTTGAATTTTGCAACAGACATTTTTCATTGTTTCTATATTTCATGCACTTTTAAAAAATATTTGGCGTTTTTTTTGATAACCTGTTTTATGCAAAACTGTTAGATATTTACGTCTTACATAAATATACTATATCTAGAGATGTACTAAGAAGTACAAATAGAATAATTTATCTGGCCGGAGTGGTACTAATAGACAAAGTTAAAAAATAATTATTACGATGAAAATGAAAACTTGAATATTTTATGCATTTCTGATAATTTGTCTTTCTTTAATACATTGCATCCAGTATTTCTCTATTACGATTTCTACTATGTATAATGCATGAAAAAGGCACAATTTAAATGATATAGAGTGTTTTAGATAACTACAGCACAACATACAAAACAACTGTAACATTTCGGTCACAAGAAATTGAAACAAACAGCCTTCCTCTGTTTCGTGCTTTGGTGTTTACTTTTCACGGAATATGCAGCGTATTGAAAACTAGCAATAATGGAAATGTAGAATAAAAATAAACTTTGCAAACAAATGCATACAATTTATAGATAAGGAAATGACGTTTTTTATCTCTAGCGAATCTTTAAGGTGTATTTTAAATAAGCTAGGGAAGATAAAATAGCTGTTGTGAACAAGATTTCGTTCTGATGTTGGCCTATCAATTTAAATTTTGATATTATGAGACATTTTAAAACGAATACCACAACAATAGTGGTATTTTGTAACCCACCAAATAATGCTTTGTTGTGCGATTTTCAGCTACAACAGAACGCAGGGGCCCGCAAATGAAACAATGACGTGCATTTTTTAATACAATGTGATGATCACAACATCATCACAATATCCTCTAAGAACTCACGTTGATGGTGTTTTTAAAATAATGTAGTCATGGACACAATTATTTATTACTTCTTTTTACTTCCATACAACCTCTCTCTTGTAAAGGTTTGACAAAAGACATGACCTGATATATTATTTGCAGATTTGACCGAATTTTATCAAAACGTTTAATAAGTTATCATGTAGCTATACTAATGTAAAACGATAGTTGCTAACTGTTATCAGTAGCAGTTTAACGTAATATTTTAACAAAACAACATTACATATAGAAAACCATTAAATACAGAAAACGTTTTGTTTGTGTTACGGGGAATGAATTTTAGAATGGAAATTGTTGCATAACGGTAGTAAGTTGAAATAGCATCTTGATATTTGCAAAAAAGAGACGAACGTAGATGCACCTTAAATTTAAAAGGCGCCTATTTTTTAATTAACTAATTAATTACTACTAATTAACTAATATCTACTCATTGAATTTTCATTTTCTTCACATGTGAATTCTATAGAGTCATGTTATAACGCGTGGCAAGCATGACAAAAATCCTGAATCAAATGTTGCATCAAATAAATTTGAGAAAATTATTTATTATGTAAAAGATATTTTAGCATGCTCTTACACTTTATTTGAGTTTATTGATGCATTTTCAACATTTGTGTATAATCTACAATCACTTAAAACTTACGTAGCAAGTACTATAACTTAAATATAAAAATTTCCGACAAAAATAAACTACAGCAAACTCTCGATTATCCATGCTAATCACTCGATAAATTTGAGCGGATAACTGAAAAACACGGACAATACGAAGTTTGTATATTACTGAAAATACTACCTTCGTATGTCCCATACATTATATGGATAAATTTGAGCGGATAACTGAAAAACACGGATAATACGAAGTTTGTATATTACTGAAAATATTATTTTCGTATGTACCTACCATACATTATATAAAAAATACATTTGACATCGGAATCACACTACAGTTGCAAGAATATGGTCTACTTGGTCAGAAGAAGACATTCAGCCACATCGTCCAGCTGGTAGACGACCACGTAGCAGCAATGTTCGTGAAGGTCTGTTGCTGTAAACTGGATGCGAGCTCAACAATTTACACAAGAATCTGTTCTTTTGGACTGCGATCCTACCGTCCATACCAACGGCTCCCTTTAACTGCACATCACAAGGCTGTTGGGCTTGCTTGGTGTCAAGAGCGGCAGCATTGGAATCAGCAATGGAACGGCATTGTCTTTAGTAACGAAACAAGATTTTGTTTGTGGGCAAATGAGGATCGTAGGAAGGTGCGTCGACATCGAGGAGAAATTTAGAGTTTGTTGAAAGACATCATACAGCTTTAACACCTGGAGTTATGGGTTGGGGTGCGATCTGTTTTGGTAGAAGATCACTTCTTGTGTTAGTCCCAGGCACTTCAAATGCTCATCGCTATAATCATAATGTCCTGGAACCGGTGTTAGTACCATTCATGCAGACGTTGCCAAACAGTATTTTCCAACAGAATAACGCACGTCCACACACTGCAAACATTAACAGAACGTACCTCCAACAAGCGCAATTGCAAATGTTGCCCTGGCCTGCACGATCATCGGACATATTGCCGATCGAACATTTTTGGGACATGATGGGCCGGCGACTAAGGTTATTGCCAAGAGCTCCTAACAACTTAGACGAGCTGAGACACCAATTTGAGGTTATATGGAACGAGATACCCCAGGAGAGCATAGACCACTTGATAGAAAGCATGCCACGACGAGTAAATACTTGCATTGCTGTTCATGGTGATCTTACACATTATTAATTTTGTTTTCGTTGCAGTTATTGTTTTTTTTTAATTGTTAATCTTTTTTATGAAAACCTGATCATTTCATACGCAATAATGAAAAATAATTTTAGCAAAGTTTCAAACTCCTAGCTGTATTTTTAATGGGTGGTGCATTTCATATGAAACGAAGTGTACAATTATAAAATAGTGGTACTGTACTTACAATTTCTGTTGTTGACGTAAGTAAAATGTAATACTAGACATATGGAGCGGAAAAAACAGCAGGGCACGGATAATCCAAAAACCGGATAATCCGCGCATGGGTAATCGAGAGAACTCACATATCTACAATCACACTGGTCACTTGTCAGTGTAAAAGGTGTAATTCAGCAAATGTCTGATTTTTGATACGTATACGTATATTTAATAATTACTTTAGATGACGTTTCTAATCTTTTCATGTGTGTCCTATTTGTTAATATTAGTTTTTGTGGCGCCCCCGCCCCCTCTTCGCCTGCATTTCTTATCTTAAGATACTGATAAAACCCATCAAAGCTAGTAGAACAGAAAAGTAGCAAGGATTTAACTTAATATTTTTAAATATACAATCTAATTTAAAAATTTCATAAACTCCTTCGAAAATTGTATACGGTTATTGAAACTATTATAACAGCAAACCCACTACTCTCTTTCTGTACCATGTTGCCAAATGTGCAGCGACAACTCCGTCATCTCACCTTTGCCAGTGCGAAGAATTGGCAATAACACGCAATCCTACTCGGTTCGCTTAATCTTGTCTTCTTTATTAACTCTCTTCTTTGTATTACTGACGCACTATAAAACGGGTCGTTCCTTTTTCCACACGTGTAGATCTGGCATCACTGCAGATACTGTTGGGTGGTATCGGTCTTCGGGAACCTTCATCACGGGAAGTCTCGAATGTTTTGTAAATGTTTCTACGAGTATTAATAAGGCTTGAAATGGCAAGACGGCAGTAAGAGTGCATAAGTGACCAATAGCGCGAAGGTTATGTTTTCAGAGTTATTAATTTACTCCTACTTACAACTACTGTGATACACGGTATAAAAACCAACTTTACTAGTGCAAAAAAATTAATACATTTTTATTTGGGCATCTGACAACTATGGACCGTGGGAGTTCGGTTTTACAATGACAAGTTAATGCTGAAGAAATACCACTATGTGTTATTTTCTCGAAACTTTTGGCGGCTGAGAGTACGAAGCCGAATAAATTTAAAAGATATTTAGAAACACTTCAGAAAGAGTATGTTAACAAATCTCGAGAGGTCTTTGTTGTTAACCTGAAACGTTTTGAAAAGCAAAAATCCTGCATTATGAAAGCTTTGTCTGCAAATGAAAAAGCTTTACTAGCTTCTTATAAAGTTTCATACACAATAGTAAATACCGAAGAAGACCGAATTCTGTTAGCTGCGATTGATATTATGTAATCTAAGCGTGAAGAATGTATTACTAAACAAACTCTATCAAATGATATAGTTGCTCGGCGAATTGGTGTTATATGTGAAGATATGTAGCAACAACCTCTGACGAAACGTTGTGACCATTTGTTCTCCATCCAGCTTGATGGACAAGGCAACAGATAGCAACAAATAGAATTACTATTTAATTGCTTATATTTGATTTTTTGATGGATTATCAGCAGTTGAAGAGTTATCGTTTTGTGAACCAATAAAAAGCAGAGCAATAGCACTTGCAATGTTCCAAATATGAGACGATTTTATATGGAAGATAAACATTCAGTGGAAAAATTGTGTTGAAATTTGCACTGATGGTGCTCGAGTTATGTTTGGAAGTTTTTAAAAGTTTATTAGCCCTTGTGAGGCAAAAATATTCACAATGTATTTGGTCATATTGCATGATTCATAGACAAGCTCTTGCTACAAAGAAAATGAGTCCTGCCTTATTGTGTTAGCAACAGTTATAACTGTGGGGAATTATAACAAAAATACAACCCTTAAAACCAAGATTGTTTGTCGAACTTTGCAAATTCGGCGTTACTATTTTATTGCCAGACAAGATGGTTATCAGGAGGAAAATATTTACACCGGGTTTACGAATTAAGAGACGAAATAGGAAGAGGCAAATCACGAAGAAGCGGAGAGGCTTAAATACTACTTATTTGTGATGAAATTGAGATACTTGGTGGACATATTCAAGAATCTAGATATATTAAGCGGGTAAATCCATAGAAAAATATACACATATTTAGAAAGGACTAACAAAGTTAACTTGGAAATGTTTACAAATGTGGATGAATTTATCAAAACTTCAAGTTTTATTTGTTTTTATTGAAATTCATTTAAAATCTCCACAGTAGTATATGTGTTAGCTTGTTAGAGTGCCTTTGGTGTAGTATTTTCGTTCTACTTTTAGCTTCGTTCTTTCTCTGAAATCCAGGAATTAATACTAGTGCAGCGTAATTTCCGATGCGATTATAGAAGAGAGATTCATAGTATAAGTCTTCCATAAATTTATGGTACAGTTATTTCTGGCAACTGGAAGTATCAAACATGGTCAAGCTGTGGTTTCCAAGAAAAGGGTTGATTGTATGGGTGCTGCATTTTTTTGTCAACGGAGTCTCTCCAGGGGCAAAAGTACTCTCATAAAATCCTTTGCAAATTTGATGGTTTATTTTCATTTATAGAGTTTACTGCTTTACTTTGACTGACCATACTAATTTTGCGTGTACACCTAATTTACCTTACGTATTATAATATTATCATGGACTTAGTCATCTCTTTCAAGGTTTTGATATGATGCAAACTGGTTCAGAATGAATGGCGAGTTAATGGACGATTTTCCAGTTAGAACATCGGATTTATTATCCAATAATGTTTTCAGCCATAGGCTGAAATCTTTTCTATATATAGTGAGATAATACTTTTGTTCCATGCATCTGAATGATTAGTTTTACAATCTGTCCCTACATTGGTTTGCATCGAAGTCTTTGCATTTTGAGATCTACTTATTAGTATGGCCTCTTATTTTCTATGTTTATTATTATGGTATGCTTCTTATTTTCTTTTTGTTCTCAATACGTCTCTTTTCTTAATGTTTTCTTTTTTCCAAGTTCATCTTTGTAATCTATTTTGTCCAAATTGAGTTACTTGTCTTCGTTGCTTGTTCTTGATTCTGTTAGGACTACTGTATCCTCGGTTTCGAAATTTGAACACAGACTGTAGCGGATGATTTGCTTTTCTATCACTTTCAGTAAATTTGTAATTAAAACATCATATGTACATGCATGTCTTTACAGTAGTTATTCTACATATCTCTCTTGTTAACAATCCTAAGGATTGGTTTGCTGCAACGTCTTTCTTTTCCATTTCTCTCTTAAGGATGCCAGTGTTTTTAGCTTGGTCTAGGTGTTATAACCCGTATACTTTATTATCTGTGATATGTATTGTAGTTTTGGTCTCCCTTGTGCATTGCATCCTTCAAGTCTCAGTCCCCTCAGTTACTGTATTCAGCAGCCCCTCACGTCGCAGGATGTATCTTATCCCTGTCTCTTCGTTGCTTTATATTATTCCATAATGTTTTTCTTCTGTTGATCTTCTTACTATTTCCTTGTTTGTTGTTCTGTTTGCCCAGCTTTATTTCAGCATCGTCCTGTAGTACCACATCTCGAATGCTTCCAGTTTTTTCATTTCAGGTATGTAAAGTTCAATACTCCATACATATGTTTGTTTTAATTGTATTACATATAACTATGCAATTACATTAGAAGAATTTCCAATGGTTATTTTATATTTTGTTTCCATTACTTTTGATTAAAAAGCTAAGCATGTATTTATTCCCAGTTGATGTGCTTTGAAGTTTTACTTTATCCTACAGCTGCAACGTTAACAGTTATCACATTTCAATAACTTTGGCCTGCTAATGTAAAAAGTCAATAACAAAGCACAGCATACTACTACACGTTTGTTTAATTTTTCGGTAGAGAACATGACATTGCACTTTTTTGTGGTAGAAGTTTAGCGTGTTGTTTACGCGTTTGAGTATGTTGTATTATGTATTTGTTATCAAAAAATCAGTTGAACAATGATGTGCAATTATTTATTATATATATGCGGGTTAATACACCATAGAGTATGTGTACGCGTAAAAAAATAAGGTTAGATGTCAAATGTAACGTGCAAAATTAAAATTCTACAAAGGTCTATAATGCTTTAAAAACGTTTATTTCCTTGTGTAATAAACATTTTGTGTAGTATTATATATAGCATACCTACCATGACAAAACTAATTTCAAAAATTCAACACACTCGCATATTAAAAGAAATTCTACTACTGTATGTAGATTAACACTGTCATGACATAAAACCTTGAATTTATATATTTTCATACGTTGCTCTACGCTGAAGTTAGTCATAGTAGGTACGTTTTAACCGCACGCAATTCGCTTTAAATAACATACGCATAATTGGGTGCCTGGTACTTTGTTTATGTTAATAAATATCGATCTAACATAATTCATTAGTATGCGTCTAAAATCATTCAGCTAAAGTAATCGCAATACCGGTGTAGTACAGAAAACTTTATCATATTTCACGTAAACGCATGCAGAAATTAAAATTTTACGTGCTGTAAGTGTTAAGATATTTTTGTATTTAGCATCTTATTAATTATTTTTACGCAAATTGCTTATAGAAACACGAACAATTTTTTAGGGGCAGAATTCAAAGAGTGCGTGTGTACTTGACGTATTTTTCATTGGCGACATTTAATAATTAGTACATTACATTAATCTTGAGATTAATGTTTGCAAACGCTATTTCTTTGCTGTTTAATAAATCATTTCCGTGTAATACGTAGTACTGAATTTATCGGTTAATGTCTTAAGAGACCAATCAGGGTTCCGGTTTCATTCTCTGTTACTAAAAATACAAACAATGATGATAATATTAAATAGTAATTAAAATATTGAATATGGCGCAAATTGAAAGTTTTCTGCAAACAAGGAAAGATGTTGAAGACACTATATATTTCCTTAATTTAGTAAATCTACGGAATAAAGTATTCCGCCGTTTTTACTCCAAATACAGAGAATTTCATAAACCTTAACTCGTAAATATAAGCTAGGTTTTACTCAATAGGAGTGATATGTAAATTCTAGAACACTTGTATATGTATATGCGATTTTTTAGAAGACCTAAAATGGCAACATCCACTAGAATAAAAAAAATTTCCTTCACTGATCTAGTGTCTCTCTGCACATTCAGTGTAATAGAGGCAACCTTCGGTTGACGCACCAGGGCAAACGACAGCCATACTGCTTTGTAAAAGTACGTTTACGGAATACAGAAACTCATTGTCTCTTCTCTGATGTACTAAAAACGGAACACCTAAGTATACAGAGTTCTATAACGACCTAGACAAACACATAAATTTATAAACAATGTAGACACAAAAAATAACTGTAGTACCAAGGGGCCTACACACTAGAATTAACGACTTGCTTTCAGTAGCGCTTCCGGTTTTATCGGTGGTAATCACAATAGCCTCTTTTCAATCAAAGAGTCGAAGCAGAATATTTTCTTCTGAATACAACCACACCCAACATACGTTTTGTTTACAAATATATTGCAAAAAGTACATACATAAATTAATTTTTATAACATCTTTTAAAAGTACGCACGAAGTTAGAAATTTACTTAGAAATAATTACAGAAGCATCAAAAAGACATACTACAAATGTCGAAACGATTTCTTTCCTGCAGGAACATTCTATTTAGATTGGTCATTCCTCGTAATATTAGTTGTAGTCTACCAATGGAGAAAATTAATTTCAATTTAACTAATTATTTACAATAAAAGGCTTTTGTGCCGGTACACCAGTTTGTTGAAAATACAAGTATTGTACAAGACAACGTCTTTTCACGCCTTCCAAAATGTGAGTGAAGCACATGCAATGTTTTATCAGCAATACTTCTAAACCCAATTGATTTTGGTCATGTAGCATTTTATTCGTATATATAAGTTCACGCTGTCGCTGTTGCAATAAGAAGTGCGTCTCATTGTTTAGTTCACTATCTACAAAGCCACGTTCATTGTGTCACGATTTCTTTATTGCTGAAATTGCTAATTTGTCTAATTTGAAGATACTAGGATTTTATCCAACCCTATCCATTAAATCCCTACCCACCTACTGGCATGGGGTGGGCCTGGCGTAATCCAGGATCGACCCTCGAGTCAGCTCCATGTCAGATGATGATGATGATGATGAAGGTAACTGCGTTTCAGTTTTCTTTATTTATTCTTATTTATGTAGGATGCAATAATATAAATGTATAATAGGACAAAATATTAGTCATTCCACTTAAGAGAACATTGTAGGAGACTTATTCGGAAATTAAGGATCGATCGACCGCACACAAAAATGTGAAGTTAAAAAAAATGTTGTGCTTAAATCTTAATTCTATACATAGTCATCATTGGAATTTAAATATTTATTACAGCGTGGAACCACTTTTTGTGTACCTTTCTCACAGAAGATTACCGTCAGTGCCGAAAACCAATTTGGTACCGTCGTTTTGAGGTCGTCGTTGTCGAGAAAACGGTTGGGGGTTATAAACAATACTTAAAATGAAGAAAAAGGTGGTAGTCAGTTGGTCCTAAGACGGGATTGTATGGGAATGGTTAAAAATTTCCCAAATTAATGGATCAATCAGTTACATCGTGCTAGTCGCCACGTGCGGTCGGGCGTTATCGCGCAGAAGCACGACTCCAGATATTACTAGTACTTGTCGTTTGTTCTAAATCGCTCTTCTCAAAATTGTTGAGGTTTCATTATACACGTCGGTATTAATTTCAACACCACGTTCCAGGAAATCAACCAACAATACGCTGTCCTACATAAACAGTAACCATAAGCTTTCAGTTGTTGCGCATTTGCTTGAACTTTTTGGCTTTAGGTGAACTCGCATCCTTCCACTACATTGGTTGTTGCTTGATTTTAACATTTGTGGACGAAGTCAAATTCTCAACGCTAGTCACAAAGTCATTCAGGTACTCATCGTCATTAGTTTCGCAGCGATGCAGGAAGGTCAGTGCAAAGGTTTATTCAAGGGCGTATTTAGCTCAAAACGGAAGGGGGGGGGACAGCTTTCTAAATCCATCTTTTTTAATGGTGGAAGGGGGCAATAATACACAATTACTAAAGAAAAGCACTATTTATTAATAAAATTATTGAACAGTAGTTTGCGAGGATTAGTTGTAAATTTTCTTACTACAGCTTCCACTAATTGTTTCTTGTTTGCGAAAACTCATTGACGATGAATGCTTAGCATGGCTAACCCATTTAACCTATTTTCATCTATAGTGCTTCTAAGCCATGTTTTTTAATTTTAACTTTATTGCTAATTTACAATATACTCAACAAGATACAGAGTAATTATTAAATGTTATATAAGATTATTGACTTGAGTCAGCGGTACTCTGGAAATTACACAAGCCATGTTTTAATTCGGCGAAAAGAGCTGAATGACCGCTCTATAGTGCTTGTTGTGTAGGGCTGTGAAAGCAAAATCAGTAACACCTCAAATGAAACATTTCTCATGTTACTCGGATGGGAATGTGTCACTGAAAATACAGGCGATTTGTCTGCAGAAAATCTGAATTCTAAAGATGATATGATGGAATCCACGTTAGGAATTATTCGAAACCTTCTCCAAAATTCGGATGTGTTTCCAGCTGGAGGGTTGCTTCTATGTATGTTTCGGCCAGCAACGCGAGTGGCAGTTATATCAACATTCAAATGCTTTGCAATGTCGCTTCTGCTTCTTTCAGAGCGTCAGCTGTGACGTTCTCCTCATCTTCTCGATGCTCTTTTAGGATGACGAGAATAGTTTGAATGTGCTGGTTAGTATTAACTATGTCAAGTGCCTTCAATTGAAGTCTATTTGCTACGGATTCCAGTATAGAGACACAGAAAATGAAGATCTGCACGCCGCTGCATGCATTTGATAGTGCATTTTTTTTTGTTGTTTATATTTTTTTGTTTTACTTAAAAATTTTTCCACCATGGAAGGGGAGCAGCTCCCCCAATGTCCTCCCCATGGCCGCTTATTCGTTCATTTTTGTGAACATCTGTCAATAGCTACGGCACCTACCTCGCACAAAGTTTTTGGTACCGTAGCCTGTTCGTGACAATTTCTTACCGTACCGCAAATCTGAGGAAAATTGATGGCCATTTCCGTAAGCTGAAAGGCCGATTACGAATTTTCTTGTTCATTTTTTCCACAAGGTCTTCGTTGGCAGTAGAAAGACTCCCCCTTCGTTCCTCACCGTGTACGTTTGTTTGGCCATAGCTGCAATTCCAATAACAGTGTCTGATTTTTCATTTATGATGTCTGAACCATAAACTTCGCATATTTTACGGTAAATATAGGTAGCGTTTTTGTTTTTTGTAGGGAGAAGACAAATCACACCGCGCACTTTGCACTTGGCGGAGTTTCAATTGTAGCTCTTTATTCTTCTTAGGGTGCTTTGTCTCTTACGA
>JABXWE010017531.1:0-19748 GCA_014611495.1 Limonius californicus
TGCAGTTTCCGTGGCACTCCCCAAGAACCCAAATCATGTCAGTACTCCATAGGAAATAAATGCAAATAACCCAATAACAAAACAGGAACCAAAGCAACAAAATGAATGAAAGCAACAAAGTGAATGAATACAGAAAAACGCAAATAAACTCACAACGAACCAGGAACTGAAGGAAAATGACAATGCAAACGTCCCGATAAGTAAATCAAAGATTTTGACAAATGTCGAACAACAAATTTTCTACTTTTCGTCACAATACCATGGCCTTGCACTGTTGTCAAATGTAGTATTTACGAAATTTATAATTTTTAACAGTACTTCCAGAAGAGCAACTAGAGCGTCAACTCAATATTAATCTTTACATAATCAAGTGGCAGTCAGTCACTTATCGGCAGATACGTGCAACATTAAAGTTCTCGTTATTGTTTCCATGAAATTCTGTTTTAAAGATATGAACTTTAACACTCTCGTACAAGAAAACTAAGCTCCAAATACCTATTTTTTTTTTGAAGATTTGTATTAAGCATTCATAAAGGAAAAATTCTACCTGAAGCTTTTAAGGCATTTAAAGGACACCCTGTATTTTGCACGTCAAGACTTTCCAAAAAAACGGAAGCGTTAGTAGCCGTAATAAACCTTCCGGTAGTTCAAAAATTATCTTTAAAATTACCTTAAAAATCCGCAAATAAAAATATATCAAATTCTTTGACATTTTAACGTTTTAATATGATTACCAAGTACAAAAATGACAAACTCTGTGGGAACACGTTCAATAATTATCGCGCATGGGGCCACAATAGACTTGTGTCATTATATCCAACATACAGTACAATGGACACCGGAATAGAATCATTAATGAAACCAGGAAGCGTAATGTTATTCACAGATCCCCATCACAGTTTTTGGTAGTGGCAGCAATTAAGTTGAAACAAGACTAATGGTACGTCCGAAACTAAACTCGTACATATATCCCTTCAAGTAGCATTTGCTTCAGAAAGCAATTTAATTTACAAAAAACTGAAAGAAATACAAGGTACTCTACGAGCATGCAATTGACTTATTGATTTGTTAATAAATCATTTCATTCACTCTCATTAAATTAGGCAAATCCTTCCTTTCGAATGTTTCTTATAAAACAGTTTTCAGTAAAGAAATATAATTTCAGTTTTTGCGAACCATATTACTGATTCCATCACAAAGCATTCTGCAGGAAAATACGGTTCTTGTAATGTATTATTATATAATGTGGCTCTAGAGTATGAAAAAAACGAAATACTGCAATCCACTTTCCTCAACAAGCTAATCAATTTTATTCGTTATTTGATTTTTCAAAATGAAATCTTTTATACGTAATTTAAATAACAACGTGTTCTGGAAAATCAGATTCAAACGCCAGAGGTTTCTAAAATATATCTATAAAGTAAAAACTAAATATTTAGCTTCCGTTTTAACTACTTTGTTATGTAACAGCTTCCGAGAGTGGGCGAACCACAAATGACTGTAAGAAGCTGAACAGACTGCAAAAGGTACACTTAATTTAATTTTACTAATTGTAAGATTTGTTAGGACGTTTTGATTTCTGATTTAATTAAGAACAGCTTTTCCACCCAAACCAATTCTAGTAGATGTTATATTGTTTGCGAGAGTTTATTTCGAAAATGTACGAGGGTAGTTTTTAAATAAGCTCCGTTTGTGAATAAGACTGAGAATGACGCGCGATCGCAGCAGTGCGCTTGCGCGTCTGCTCTCAGCATGCTTTGCGCGCGTTTAGACGCCATTAGCAGCCGTATCGCCTGTCTGTGTGCTGAGCTGTAGAAGTTTATAATGTTTAAGAAAATTGAGCCGCCCGCCGACTGTAGGATACTATCTGTAATTCGATTCTTGAGTGCAAGAAACTTGGCAGCGGCGGAAATTCACCGTCAGATTTGTGAAGTTTACGGTGATAATGCTATGAGTGACAGTAAAGTTCGAAAGTGGGTGAGAATGTTCAAGGACGGGCGGGTTAATGTGCATGATGAGCCACGTCCTGGCCGACCTTCTCTGATTTCTGGAGATTTGGTTAGTGATGTGGACAACAAAATTCGAGAGGACCGACGATTCACCATTTCCACAGGTTTCCAGGTCAATTTTGTACACCATTGTTTGACTGAATTATCGAAAATTGTGTTCGGTGGGTTCCAAGACTGCTTTCTGACGATCACAAATCAAAAAGATTGGACTGTTTTTATCGTTTTTGACTCGATACAATCAGGAAGGCGATGAATTGTTGGACCACATCGGTACAGGGGATGACTCTTGAGTGTCTCACATGACTCCTGAGTCCAAGCAACAGTCAATGGAATGGCGATACACATCGTCGCCAACCAGAGTGAAAGCCAAGCTGACAGTGTTAGCACGAAAGATCATGGCAACTATCTTGGGACAGGAAAGGGATTATGTTAGTGGATTTTATGTCGATAGTGTGAGAGTGTCATATTGTGTCACCTTGAGAAAATTCCGGCGTGCCATACAAAACAAGCGGCGTGGTCTACTGTCTTCCGGTGTGATGTTGCTCCATGATAATGCAAGGCCACATGTTTATGCACAAACACAAAGTCTAATCAGGTCTTTTGGATGGGAACAGCTGGATCATCCACCTTACAGCCCAGACCTTGCACCCAGTGATTTTCACTTGTTTCGGTACTTAAAGGAGTTCCTTGTTGGTCAACGGTTCAACGACGACGAAGAAGTGAAAACTGCAGTCACGGATTGGGCTTCTTCACAGGCGGCAAATTTCTTTGATGTAGGAATTCAAAATTTTGTTCAGCGATGTGACAAATGTTTGAACAAAAATGGAGATTATGTAGAAAAGTAAATAAAAGTATGTAGAATGTGGAAGAAAATATATTTTAATGATATTTACAGCATTTTTCTTCTTATTAAAAAACGGACCTTATTTAAAAAATACACCTCGTACTTAAGTAATGTTCAAAAATGTTATTAAGAAGAATCTATAAACTACAATAATAACTGATAAGGGCTCCCTTGAGACGGTCGTGGGCTAGAGGTCAGCGCGTTAGACTACTGCGCTGATGGTCTGGGGTTCACTTCCCAGTAACATTCGATTTTTAACACTCATTCTCCCTCGCAAGGCTGTGGCCAACTGTTAAGGAATTCTACCTAGTAAATTTCTCTGGAGTGGTTCGGAGCGCACGTTAAGCTGTAGGTCCTAAAAATGTGTGCAACTTTAAAAAATTACTACAGGCATAGGAGAGAAGATCACTATGTCTTGTAAGAGACAAAGCACTCAAAGAAGATGAAAGGCTTATTACAAACTGACGATGGCGTTACTATTAATAAACAACATAACTATAAAAATTACCATAAATAGCAATAATTATAGTTTCAAAGAGTTAATAAACGTGTCATGGAATTTTTCACAGTCTTAGATAATTTATTTCCAACTTTAGAAACTTTCTGTATATTTAAGGTGACCTGTTTCCGGACCTATGGAAATAAATCGGAACAGCATTATACGCGGGCGGTTCAGTGTTGAGCAGGATTATAATCTTCTAGAGGTGGGAAGGTATTGCTACTGAAGCCTATATGAGCGTGCTCTACCGTTGCCGCATTGCAAAGTTCATTTTCAAATTACTTTTTTATTTATTTGTTATACATTGCGCAACCTTAGTTCAATCCTGTGCAGTCTTGAGTTTGAGTTTTATACGTCATGTAGGTTATTTTAGGTACTTGTACTGTTGAGAATCTTTTGTGATATATGGTATTATTGAAAGTTCATATTATAAGTACGTGATTTTACCAAATATAATTGCTTATTATAGAATCTTTAACAGCAGAGACAACGTACTTACAGGGTGTCAATTTGAACGCATTTTATATCTCTGGAAGTAAAGTAGGTATTGAACTTTTCTAGAAAACGTTTCTACAACACGAAGGGGGATCATAACAACTCATAAGGTAGAGGGGTGGAGAAAACAGAAAGACCATGCCACAGATTGTTACTTTTGCCTCACTAACATCCTGGGCATCAGACCGAAGTCCCAGCATACTGTGCAGTCTCCTAATTTACAATCAGCTTTACGGCCCATCGAACATAGTGAAGATCTTCCTATCCCATATCTACCAGAATCTTGAAGTTTGGACGAAGAAGAACCTGAAAGCACCGGTGTTCTAACTGAGGATATGCAATTCGCACAGGAAATCGACAATTATCCACTATTTCAAACACCAGAATGTTCAACAGAACCACATCTGACTTCACAGGCTAAACTGAATGATTTTGTTCGAGATTTAAAACTAGCAAACTCACAGTCAGAACTTCTAGCTTCGAGATTAATAGGATGACATCTCCACATACATATAACTCACTTTCGAAAACGTCAGAAAGGACTTACACATTGTTTCGCACAAGAAGGGACTTTGGTATATTGCACAGATGTTGACAACTTATTTCACGCATTAGGACAGAAACATGAACCAAGCAATTGGCGCCTATTTATAGATTCTTCAAAACTTAGCTTAAAAGCAGTTTTGCTTCACGTAAATAAATACCCGTCTGTACCTATAGCTCATGCTGCTCATGTGAAGGAATCAAACGAGAATATGCGATATCTCATAGAACACATCCGGAATAATGACAATGAGTGGTCCATCTGTGGAGACCTAAAAGTTATAGCGCTTCCTCTTGGACTTCAGCTGGGGTATACAAAATACTGTTGTTTCTTGTGTGTATGGAACAGCCGTGCACGAGATCGTCACTATATACAGAAGGAATGGCCACTACGTCAAGCACTAACTCAGGGCCAAAAAAATATTACTAAAAAACCACTGGTTCATCCTAAACACGTATTTCTACCACCATTGCATATTAAATAGGGCTTAATGTAAAATTTCTTTAAAGCACTAGATCGGAATGGAAGAGGGTTCTTGTATCTGAAATAGAGATTTCCGAGAGTTAGTGAGGAAAAAATTAAAGAGGGTATATTTCTGGGACCACAAATAGGACAAGTAATGAAAGATGGCGAATTTGACAACTCGCCGAATGAAGTTAGAATAAGAGCATGGAGAGCTTTTACAACAGTTGTGACCAATTTTCTTGGAAATGTGAAAGCTGGAAATTGCAAAGATTTTCTGACTGAATTTCTTAGTGGCTACGGAGAAATGGGATGTAACAGTTTTTAAAAATTCACTTTCTGGATGCTCATCTCGATTTCTTTCCGGAAAACTTGGGTGCCGTAAGCGACGAACATGGAGAACGGTTCCACCAAGACGTTGCAACCATGGAAAAGCGAAACCAAGGCAAATGGAGTTCTAGTTTGCTTGCTGATTACTGCTGGACATTAATCCGTGATGCTCCAGAGACCAAGTCATTTTCTGCTTTCTGGTGATATTTTACATAATATACGCCATGTTTTATCCATGTGACCAGTGTTGTGTTCTCTTTCAGAGTCTACTAACTCGGTTTTCTGATTTTTCCAGACCACTTCAACTTTCCACAGATATTTCTTGGGAAAGCAGTAATATAGTAAATTTGATGTTTCTTAAATATTACACAACAACCCTAAAAGCATCAAAACACTGTATTTTTACTAATTTTCTTACTATCTATAAATTAATGCTTTATATTTTAAAAATAAAACTTTAGAAATTTAACAAAGCAAGTAACGTGTTGCTGACAAGCATAAAATACTGTTATAAGCTTTATAGGGCACAACGTAAACACACTTCAAATTTTCAATTAAATTCTGAATTTGAGGTAATGATTTTGTTGGTTTTCACAATGACCCATATCCGTAGTGCGTATCTTTTACCACTTAGGTCATACTGGCTCCTCGTACACCTCCACCATTAATTAAACCTCTTTGAAGTAAGTACAACTCCAATAGTGACAAAAGAAATAAAACGGTAAGGTCTGTTTAAGTACGCTGTGATAGGCGAAAAATCGCCAGGAGTAATAGAAAATATAAAGCAACGGAAAATTGATACAGAAATTTATTCTTTTCATAAATGGTGTTGACGTGTTAATGTATTTCTACCTTCTGAAACGTCAACAAAAGTCTAAGTTGTCAATAGGAGAAGTGCAGTACAAAATAAAATATTATGACAGCACGGAAAACTTATAGAAGATAAAGGTATTACTTGTCTATAAATATAAAACTTGATTCATGAAATTCTCGAACGATATTGTTATACTTTACTCTACATTTGTCATACACTGACAAACTGGCCTTCCTAAGGAAAAGTTTTCACTGCAAGTGCATCGATGTATTTGATTTATGGAATGCGATAAATATGCATTGTTTTCTTCCTGCAAATTCTTCTGACGCCAAAGAAAAATAAACGATTTAAATTGACGCATCGGTTCTCAATATTACGAAGATTTAGGTTAAAAGAGCTTTAATTTCGTTTCAACCCATTTCATATGTGTTCATCTAAACTTACTTAAATAAAATTACGTTAATTTCAAAATGTTAATGTCAATATAGTAACCCCAATTAACGTACAAATCAATCATCAAGTTCTGCTGATTTAAGCATAAATGGAACAACTTGAGCTGATCCTAAAACAACTGACTTTATATTATTAGACAAAAGCAGAATGTATAATAATGCTAAAACAACAGGGGTATGCTATTCATAATGATTGTTTTATAAACGTAACTGATAATTTTCAAGTGAATTTTAACAATATTTTTAAGATAATTAAGAGCTGTATACAGGGTGGTGAATTTTTCGATGCTCATCATTGGCATGTCGAAAACGGTAAGACATACGCGATCGGTTAAATTAGAGAAAAGTTGCTCTTATTTATGGCGATTGAGAATGTGAGAAGAAATCCTAAATATTATGAATGTCATTGACAAAAATTTTCTAGGCCTTCCACATTTCAAGCAACGATAGTCTACTTTTTTATTTCTTACGGCCGCCATATTGGATTATCAAACCATTAGACAGACAATAAAATTATCTTTTGAAATTGGTAACCTACATAACCTTTTTCTTTCAAGAAACTTGGTGAAATTTGAAAATTTGTGTAAATAATGTATAAAAACGCGTATGCTTTGAAAAACAATTGAAACAATAATTCAAATGACAGATGGCAATGCTATTTGTTATTTAAACTCCTTAAATACTGAAAACATGTTATTGGCTAACGATTTAAATTGTTCATGCGCACCGTTATTTATGATGCACAGGTTAGTCCTCAAATTGGTACTCGATCAGTACCAAAGAAATGAGGTTATTCCAAACCGATCACTTCACCCCAACCAACATGCCTATCGAAAAGCAAAATCAACTATAACGGCTCGTGTGTGGTCTGTGGTGGTGGATGATCTCCTTAACCCGTTAACGCCCAAATTATTTTTTTGTTGTGAATTTTTGTAAAAACTGAATATGTTGTTATTTGGGACTTCCTGAAGCTAATGACGTTGCCCAAAATTGAAATGGCACTGTAGTTTTTTCAAAAAATGCTGTCCTATAAATAGGACGCTGGGAGGATATGAGTACATTATTGTGGTAAATACAAATAAAATTCAAAAATTTAAGAAACGGTATATTTATCAAGCACTAACAAAACAAAAGTAATTATTATTATCATATTAAGAATTACAAGAATTGACAAACAAAAATAAACATTTGCGGGAAAATTAAAATTAGAACAAAGTGATTTTTGTATTATTTTCGATGGTATTTTGGAAAACACAATGTAACGTTGTACTTGCTGCAAAATGTCTTCGGTTTACCTGAACAATTTGGATACTGGCAGCGGCGTTGCTTTTCACGTTTTTCCAAGAAATGTGTCCTTTCATCGTACCTAACATTATCAGTACCCGTCGGCCTGGAAGTTGAAGGGAAACTAAGCGGTCTACCTTTGAGGATTCGTTTACCGTGTTCCATTTTTAGATATTGCACTGCAGGAGATCTTCTGAAATCCTTTATGGAAATTGATTTTTGCCATGAATGTTTCGATATAAAAGAAATGCATTTACGACAGCCATATCAATAACGCGGGTAACTAGACACCAATATCACTTTTTTCCCCTCGCCGAAATACTATGCTTTTCTAAAAGCCAATCATGTTGATCAACACCTACCATGTATCGGTTATAATTATAGATCACCCTTGGCTGAGGAACGGCATCATGTCCTTCTTTTTTCTTTGCGATGGTATTCCAGGAAAACGTTTTTCCAGTCAGGCAGAATAATCGCCTTGGTCATTCTTCTTCGCTTCGGTGGTAACAGATCATTCGTGCCACTTGTAGCAGAAGTAGAAGGTCCTCTTATAGTAGGTAGATGTTGAAACGCTGCTTCTAGCAGCTAACGACGCTAATGGTCGTCTTTGTCGTCGTAATACACATCTTGTGGCGCCTTCATCATTGATGTAGTCGACTTCGGTTCCTCCTGGAATGTCGTTAACAGTAGGCGTATCAAGTTCTCCATCATCAAAGTTCTCCTCATCCGTCAATGCATCCACCTCAGGCGGTATGGCCAATATGTCCGCCTCAATTTCTTCCGAAAAGCAATATTCCATGGCTTCTTCCAATGGTTTGAATACATTTTTGCTCATTATTATTAGTTTCAGATGAAATCTGATACCAAAATTCGTCAACCAAACGATGGGTAAAATATTGAAAATATTCACTGTAACGCCCAGCGTCATATTTATAGGACACCAAGATTTACAGGTTGGCACACAAAAATTGAATGGCAATTACACTCAACCTACATTTGTCATTATAAAGTTGATCTTGCAGCATGCCAAAATAACAAAAAATATTTACCTACGTGGTGTGGTTTTCACGAAATCACTAAAACAAAGTTGTGTTGCACAGATGACAAAAATACGCAATATAGACGCATCAATAGGCGACTCATAACAATCGATAGTTGAAAAGTAATGTAGGCCCAGTAGACACTTTTGTATCTATTTTTAGACCCCACTACCACGAGTCCATCCACCACCCCCAAGTGGCCCCAAAAAATTCGTAAATGCACTGTCCTATAAATAGGACGCTGGGCGCTAACGGGTTAACGTGCTCACATAGCAGGGCTTCGAGATACAAGGGTATGCAGATGACCTAGTAATAATAATGCGTGACAAATTTGACACAGTTGTATCCCAACATATGCAAATAGCATCAACCCAAAGAAAACGGTCATCGTTCTCTTTACTAAACGAAGAATGCTAAACCAAAATACCATGCAACGATGTAAAATACCTGGGAGTCACACTAGACCAAAAGTTAATATGGAACTCATACTTATCTAAACTACAGAAAAAAGCAGTGCTAGCAACCCAAACTATGGAGGCCATGTTAGGATTAATGCCCTCCACCTACAGATATAAAAAGGTGCTATGATACATGGGCTTATGCTCGGAAGGGCAAACAAACTAAAATCAGGAAACCTGACAGGCCACTTAGACAATCTAAGGCCCGCCCATCTAGAGCGGACAGCCTACAACATTTTGGATTTTATGTCAATAAAATATTGTTTCGACCGACCATTTAGAGCGAGAACTACCATCTACCAAGCGGAGTTTTATGCAATAAACCTTTGCACAAGATTACACCTTATGAAAAGGTACGAAGGTGCAACATTTGACATTCTCACAGACAGCCAAGCAGCAATAAAGACTTTAAGCTCTACCTGTGAAACTAAGCTTGTCTGAGAGTGCCCGAATATCATCCAACAACTGGCTACCAATAACCACGCAACTTTATGGTGTATTCCAGGACATGAGGGCATACCAGGCAACGAATAGGCCGACGAACTCGCAAAACGTGGGGCAATGACCCGTATATTGGACCCGAACTTTGTTGTGATATGCAGAAAAGCCACACAAAACATCAGAGCGGGATATGAAAGGATCAAATAAAAACCTCACATTGTAAAAACTCACCAGCACAACGCCAGGCAAAACAGTTCATAGCTATTTCGCAAAACAAACCCAAAATTGCTTTGTCTCCAGTAAGGTATAGCTTAGCACCACCACTGGCTTTTTTACAGGCCACTTATCACTAAAATACTACCTGTTCCAGAGTGGCAAAGCGGAAGACCAAATGAGCCGTTTATGTAACAAGGCAGCAGAAAAGCCGAAGCTTATCATATGCCTATACAACGCTGTCTGTCGCCGCAGGCAAATTTTCGGCAAGAACGTAATGACACCTATCGAAATAAGGGACGCAAACTCCAGAGATATATTAAGGTTTGTAAACGCCACTCTCAAACCCCATCTCCTCCATCAAATCGCAGCATGCGAAAGGCAAATTCTCCGTCGCATATTCCGTCTTCACAGAGACGCACCCTTCATTAAGGCATTCCTATCGCCAACGAAACTCTCATGACCTCCCACAAACCCCTAAACCGTGACCTCGTCCCAGTTAACCGTGTTCCCAGGAAACCCCGGAGTAAACTCCCACACCCCCCTACTTCTCTCCTATCTGCCGTGTACCCCGACCTCCCTGGAATCCTCATTGACATAGTGGAGGACACCCCATTGTCAATGAGGTGAACAGACTACCGTGACCGTGTAACTCCCCACGTACACGTACAATTACGTACGGGCATGCCACGCCCCCCAAAATGTGGTACACGTACAACTACGTACGGCCATGCCACCCTCCCTTTTTTTCAGGAACGTTTTCAGGATAACAGAAAACACTACACTGTCATTTAATAATACAGATACCTGAAGAAGCTACAACACCAGCCCGGACCAACCAGCCACCACACCAACCACCAACCCAGCACCAGCCCATCAAGATGCCGCCAACCCAGAAGATGAAGAAAAGAAGCCCAGGACTGAAGAGGCCCAACGCCTAGAACGGTCCACCTCCATAGTATTAAGCAACACAAATGAAATGTAATATCTTAAGACTTTTGAATAAACGTATTTTCAATTCAATTCAATTCTACAACTTCTGTAATCTAAGCAAGGGCTCATAAGTTACAGAAGAACCATTAAGGGTCGAAGTGACAGAAGGCATATTAAAAGCCAAAGCCCTCTTAAGTAATAGTAATAATAATATTGAAGCGAAGATGTCCGATATTATCCGTCGGGGATGCATACACAGCGTTAACACAGAAATTAATCCATAGGTGTTAAGCATGGCGATCGTGGAGACAAACAAACAGGGCCAAACGTGCCAAATCATGAGTTTTGAAAACGTCTAAATAATCTCGAACTATGCGGGCGTTGTGAGGACCAGCTCCGTCTTGCTGGTACCACTTATACTTTTGAAGGGTTACTAAAGGCAATTCATCTAGCTTATCTTCTCAATTTGTATATGAAAAATGCAAATATACAGGCCCATCTAAATGTCCATCGATAAACAATGGACCGAGAACGACCTTGTCTAAACGGTCAGCCATACGTTCAGAGAATATCAAATTTGCGGCCTAGTCTTTATTATTAAAAAGGAATTCTCTGTGCATAGTGGGGAAGATTTCTCCTATTAAACATTTCGGAATTTTTTAATAAAGACTCATCAGTCCATAGTATTTTTATAGAAAAATGTGGATTTTGCTGCAGTTTTTCAAGAAACCAATAACAAACGTCCAATCTTTTATTACCATCATCAGGATGAAGAGCTTGTACAGGTGTGAATTTATAATCATAGTACATACGATTTTTGATTATTTTCCTCACATATGAATTATCAATACCATACTCTTGAGAAATTCTTCGGCTAGAGTTTTCTGGATCAAACGCTAATTTAGCGCTAATTCATTTCATTAGCAATAATTCCTTTTCTATAAGGCCCTCGTGGTCTTCTAAACCCACCACAAACAGCAAAATTTCTCAAAATCCTTCTAAGCATTGTTCGGTGGGGTAACTGTCTCTCTGGATACAAATTTGCATAGTTTTCAGTCGCTGGAACAGAATTTCTATTGCTGTAATGTAGATATAGTACGTATGCTGCTTTTCTTCATCAGTGAACACCTTCACCTTATGAAAAACAGTAAAGAAACTCTACTTACACCGCTTAAACGCAATCTGTCTAATTTGTTATTAAATTAAATCATGTGTTACTTGTCCGTTTCAATAGTTTTATAAACGGCACGCACTTTGAACAATTTAAACAATTATAGTGTTTTTGAATTTGTCATTTTGTTATCTTTAGACCAATAAAATGTTTTCAGTATTTAAGAAGTTTAATAACAATTAACAATACAATCCGTCCCTTTAATTATTGTTTCAACAGTTTTTCAAAACCTACGCGATTTTAAAAATTATTTACACAAATTTTCTAATTTCGATATATTTTTTGGAAGAAAAGGGAATTTGAATCAAATAACAACTAAAAATATTATTAGAATGTTTAGTATTTAGTTTAGTTTTTATGTTTGAAGAAAGTATGAAGCAAACAAATTTTTATTTCTGTCAAAAAAAAAACGCAAGTTTGTCTGGATGTCTTGCCGCGTTACCTATTTTGAACGAAGTTGTTTTATAAGTTTGTCTCAAAAAGCTACGAAAGTGGAAAGTACTAGTTAAAATAAGCGATTTCTATTGTCATCGTAGTTACATTAACATGCTGCCTTTTTACATCTTATTGGTTCTTAATTAGTTGCCATTTCTACAATATTGTATATTAAACAAATTATCAGAAAATTGGTAACAACTGTGTATACAAAAATTTCCAAAATAGTGAGAAGTAGGTTTAAATTAACCCACGTTTGTGATATATTGGGACATAACTTAGTGAATTTACATCATTTTAGAAACTACCAGTCTTTAAGAGCAGAAAAATAAGCAGTGTTAAGATTGTTTTTCAATTAGAAGAATGCCAAGATTTTCCAATTTTAGTTTCATCATCAATTACCTATATTTTGGATAAAATAAAGACATGGATTGCATACGAAAGAGTCTGAACTATATAGATTTTCAATTCTATACTGGTTTAGGATACTCTAAATCGATTAATCAGATTACTTCATTTTATAGTAAATCAGAATCCAGTGCATTACAGTTTTATACAATATTTGTAATACAGCTTACTGGAAAACCAAACGAAAAAGCTAAAGCTTGTTCTGTACTTTCTTGCTTTTATTGTACTTATAACATATTTAGAATACGAGGTTTGGCAATTTATTTCCCGGGTTGAACCTGTAATACTGCAGTCAAGCGAAAATAAACCAAAAGTAAAGCAACAGATAATAGTACACCATTTTATCAATACAGGGTGATTAAGTCAAGATCAAGCATGTGTTAGTTTCTGCAAAGGACGCTAGTGCGTACAACATGTTCCTATTAGTCGCCATGCAGGAACTAGTAAATATTTATTTTAATCTGAATTGGGCCAATCTTAAACAGAAACTTATGAAATACTAAAATCTGTATACCTTTATACCACCTTAAGTTAAACCAGTATATCCAAAATGGACGCGAGTATGTTCGATATTTCGAACTGCGGATTATGTCGCAAAGTTCGTGAAATTATAGCAAAAAATCGCTGTATGACCCTCTGAATGATGACAGATGAGTTTAATATCAGTAACCATCTCACGGATTAGTAAAAAGAAAGAAGAACTGTATTGTCCGCAGACTTCGTTGAGGTTTGTCGCAACAATGCAAATTTTAATAATCTCATGTCACTGGCGATGTAGTACAATCTTGAGACGAAACGCCAAAGTATGAGCTGGATTGGAAAGTCATCACCAATATCCAAAAAGCCGCTTTCGCAGAAATTCAGATTCAAAAACACGCTGATTATCTTTTTCGATAACAAGGTGTGATCCATAATTAGTTTGTACTCGAAGGATAAAGAGTACGTAATATATTTTATGTTAAAGTGACGAAGAGTACGATAGCAATTTCGAATAAAAATGTAGTTGGTTTCTGTTGCAAGATATTGCACCTGCCTATTCTGCATTAATTGTAAAGTAAAATCATTTGTCATGAAACACGGCGTTGTTGACATCAATCACTCATAATATTCACTTGACTTGGGAACAGCAGACTTTTTTCTCTTTTCTAACTCGTCTCAAAGGGAAACGATTTCTAGACGAAGAAGGTATTGAAAAAAGTATCCACCGATGAAAGCAATTTTTTCGGGCGTTTTCACGTTACAGTAAGTGTATTAAAATAAATGGAGATTATCCTGAGTAAATATCCAATATTTTTGTAGTACTTAAACTGTTTCTTCTTTTTGTTGTACTAGACCGTGAACTAAATTGCCAAACCTCGTTTGTACAATAAGTATGAATGTGATAATAACGTTTGAATATTTTTACGAGTTTTAGTTAAGATATTTGACTTTGACGATAAAACTTTTTTCATGTTTTAATATCGGCTTTAATAGACGTTTTGTTTTTGACGAAATTGTTAAAATTCCTGTGATTTCAATCTATCTTAGTTGGAATTTTTAATATAAACGTAGATTAGAGCAATTTTATAATTAAATTTTAAGCAACTCCAGAAACACGAGAAATTACTTGATCAACGATGTACGTTTCAGTGTTTACTTTGTTTCAACAGAGTAATAAGTAAATGGTGTGGTAGGGTTGATATATGTCATGAGTTGGGTATCATCCACTGATGGATCTCCAAGATTCACTCAACGAGGTCTTCCGGCCACTGCCTTTTTATATAGTCTTCTACTTGATTGGTGTGATTTAAGGTGGCAGACTTCTTGATAACATCGGAGATGAAGGGAATTCTGTGGTCGTTATGTAGGATCTGATTGCTGATGAACTACTAAGAGTTGACCAGAGTACGTAGCGCCTTCTATTGGAAGAATTGCATGATTTTGGTTTTTGAAGATTTCCTGCATCTCCATAGTTCGATCCCGATCGTTAACATAGGTGTTAACATGGCTTTATACAGTAACAGCTTACTTTGTAGATTCAATTGGGATTTACGTACAATTAACCAGTACATGTTTTTTGTCTTTCAGTTTAGTTGTTGTAGTTGGGTTTTACGTGGGCCTTCCAAGTCAGCCTTTGATACAAACGGCATAGTATGTTTTTCACCTCATTTTTTATTGGGATAGGTTGATTGTAAATGGATAGCGCATTTAGTAGTGAATGTAATTTGAGTGTATTTGCCGATGTTTACTTTGATTCTCCAACGCTTTAGCCAAACTTGTAGGAGGTTAGATGTAGTTGTAGCTTTTCAGATGCACTGCCTAGGATGGAATCTGATGGCATTATTGCAGTGTTGTCTCCGAAGATAACGATCAATGTAGTGTTTGTAATTGGAATGTCTTCAGTATAAAAGAGATATAGGAAAGAACCAAGGACACTTCCGTGCAGAACAACAGAGATAATAGGATGGTAGTTTGATAGTGTGTTCTTAAATTGGACTTGGAAATTTATTTCCGTTAGGCATGATTTTAAAAGAATGTAAATTTGGTGAGGTAGGTTCCCTTTTATTTTGTGCCCCACAGGGGCAACCTTGTCGAAGGTCTACTGGATATCTAAGAACACCGACGCACACATTTTTTCCCTTCTAGATTTTGGATTGTTGGGTGGTAGAATATCCTTTTTGGAATCCAAACTGGATGCATTTAAGCGAAATAAAAATAATATAGGCTGTTCATAAAACATTAATATTAATTTTACCAATCAACACTTACCACCTATATTATGGTCATTAAAAAAAAAAAGATTTCGTCTGTAATTAAGAGCAGATGGATTGGTTTTCTAGATTTCTGTAGTTGAAATTTTGGAAATACTTTAAGGACTAACTAGATTTTCGGACCTAACATTTTGAAATCCATATTTACAGCTGCTCCTAACAATTAGCAAGAATACATTGGTTGAATCGTTACACATCTAAGGATAACTCTTTACGATTGCTCAGATGATCGTTTGTCTATAAGTAACCGTTGGTCAGCTAGATCTTCTGAATTAACCCTGAATAAAGTTGTCTGAAGATTACCATAGGCAAACAGTTATCTATCTAGCTTCCCAGATTAAATATTTGCAACCTTTTTATAATGCTGTCCAAAAATTAGCACCATGCTGATATATTAGGTATTTAGCAAAATATGTGTACATGATTTATTACAAGTCCATATAATTTTTATGTGACCGTTTGAAGGTATATTCAGCAGCTAGATCTCCAGACGTAGCATCTGAACATCTATATTTACGGTATCGTTGGCAGACAATCAAGAACACACCCCCGTTTGTTCGTTGAAGTCCATGGAACAACTCCTTGAAATCCATAGATCTGTTCGGAACAGAATTGACAGCAAGTTAATGTTGGGAGATATAATCTACAATTACCTTAGTTTTTAATATCAAGTTGAATAGTTTATGAAACGGTAATAAGTTGTTTTCTAAATAAGGGAAGGGAAGGGCGCTAATAATGTAATCTGTTTTCGAGAACTTCGTGATTTCAGCAATTATGTTTGTGTAAAAATACATATATATAAATTATAATATGATTTCGGTAATTTTCTGACTGTCTTCTGGAGTTTTTCTTCCATTCGACTTCCAATATTTTAGGTAGGAAACCCACTTTTTATCGTGTCGAATACTTACATTGGCTCCAAACCTCTTAAGAATGTTATGTATGTCCTATCTATGTTTATAGAAGCAAGTTTCCAGTATAGTGAAAGAATATTTGTTGTAAGCACAAAGCAGGAAGCAAGCTGATTAACTAGACTTATCATGTTTCCAATTCCGCGAACGAAATTCCTCTATAACAATCTGTTCTTTAGTATACGGTTTAGAAATACTTTAATGAAGTTTGCAATATAGGTTGGTAATCTGATGTTTCTTGTAATCAGTTTGTTTATAACACTCAAAGGATTTGTTGACTATAAATTTATAAACGATATCCTTTCCACAATTTGTAACCAGATATCAAGATATTCATTCTTTTGCTCATATGTACGATAATCCTTTTGTTAAATTACGTGTAGGTACTGGCTGTGATTGTTGGACCTTCTTTCAAAAAGCCAATAAAAATATTCACAGCGGCCTGCGGATAATTAGCAACCCGTGGGTTACAACAACGAAAATTGGACTAAGGGCTTTCATTAGATCGACAATGGACTTAGTTATTAGTGTTTCCTCCACTGAAACCATGACAATAGGAGGAAGCCGCTCCATTGATTGTAATTCTCAGGATAAAGCTTGTATTCGCAAATGAAATATTTTAGTGGAATAATATTCATCTAAGGCAACTTATAAGGGTAAACAACAATTGTTGCCTCACTTTTATGTGAACAAGTTCGAATTATTGTCACAATTAGTTCTTCTTTAATTTATTTTTATGGCAATCCTTGTGTATTTTATATTGCCGTAATCAGCATGTAATATAAAAACGTTTTTTATGAAATTAGATATAACTATTTGTGTTATTTGACCTACGTTTGGGGGTTTATTAATTACGTGCCTAAAATTTCATTAGATTCAATTAGTAATTTTTAAATAATTGGAGTGATTATCCTTCCGTTTGCGAAAGATATACATTAATATTCTGAGATTTGGCAACTTAATTCCCGGATTGACGGTACAACACCGGAGTCACGTAAAATTAACACAAAAATAAAGCAGCAGATAATTGTTTGATAATTGATAGTTTTATTGATACAGGGTGATCAAGTGAATATCAAACGTATAGGGTGGGCGATTGAAAACGAAACAGCCCCGATTTTTCATACGAATCGTCATTTTTTAAATAATCGCTCGGACCCGTCGATTTTTGTTTTTAGGAGGAAACGTTTTTCGTTTATTTTCAACCTTGTCACTTAAACTTCCTAGGGGTGGTGAGCTTCAACCCTAAAATTTTAAATAGAAAAGGGGGTCGACTGATACATCATTTTAAAGGGCTTTAAATTCTCCTTTTAGTGCTTTCTAGTTTTTCAAATTTGGATTACTCAAAAAAAATCGAGATATCTAACTATCAACCTGTTCACGGAGTATCCATGGCAATTAAAAAATGTCATGTTTTGTTGCCAGTAGTTGTAGAAAAAAATTATTATTGGTTAGTATTTTTTGACAGTGACTATCATCGAGTTTAGTCGAGAATTCTTATTGGGTTTTGGATTTTTTTTGTTATTATTGTTTATTTTTGTTATAAAATGGTTTATTCTACTGCAGAAAGGTTATTAATGATTGCACTTTATTGTGAGAACGGTAGATCCTCTAATATTACAGCTGAGTTATTTAATGAACAAAATCATAATAAGCATGTTAATCAAAAGTACGTTCTTGAGCTAGTAGCCAACTTTTGGGAGACGGTAACGGTGGCAAATCGCCAAATCGAAAGTGAATCGTTGAAAATAGTGGGAAATTAAGGAATGGAAGTTGCACTTTTGGGTCAAGTCCATCTCGATCCTACTTTAGGTACCCGTAAGTCGACAACAATTGCTGCGATATCCCGTGCTAGCATTCGAAGAATTTTAAAAGTTCATAAATTCCCATACATATTCCATGAAGTTCACACTCAAGATCCTCAAAAATTAAACGTGTGCGCTGGAATTTACAGCGATCGCGTTGTTGGTACTTTTTTCTACTAGGAAGTCTAACAGGTTAAATGTATTTGGATTTAAAACGAGATCATGTTGATCTAGCAATAATTGAAATTATCGAACAAAATGACCGTTACAATGTGAATGAGTTGAAGTTTCAACAAGACTAAGCACCTGCACACTATTCCCTTGCTGGAGGTCAGTATGTGGACGAAGCATTTCCTGGTAGATGGATCAACAACGCATGACGGCAAATTACCTCAGAAATGCTTCAGAACGTCCGCAATCGTTTTCAATAAAACTACTACTACTACTCTACTACTCTATGGATGCTGGAGGCCAAGATTTCTAACATTTAATAAAGTGGAAGTTAAGGTAAATTTCTTCTTAATCAATAAAATATTACTGGTGTAAATTATGGTAAAATGTGAAAATGTGTAAAAGTGAAAAATCGTGAATTATTGGTTTTTGACGGGTTACTATCTTTAAAAGGCATTTTCTCGAAAACTACTGATCCGAATTTGAAAAACTAGGAAGAGTTAAAACAAGAATTTAATGCCTTTTCAACTCATATATTGCTCGGCCCCCTTTCCTGTGTACAATTTTAGAGATGAAGCTCACCACCTCTAGGAGGTTGAAGCGACAAAGTTGAAAATAAACGCAAAAATGTTCCCTACCAAAACAAAAATTGATGGGTCCGAGCGATTTTTTAAAAAATGATGATAAATATGAAAAATCGTGTCTGTTTCGTTTTCATTGGCCCACCCTGTATGTTAGTTTCTGCGAAGAACTTGTTTCTGAAGCAACTAGTGCATATTGAGTTTTACTACGAATTAGGGTAAACTTAACCAGACACTTCTGAAATAGTGTGTTTAAATGGTTAAACGTTTCAAAGATTGACATGAGGAAATTGCATTAGTAGTAGGTACATTTTGACGAACGTTCCAGACTCAGTTTTAATAAGAAATTGAAGCGTTGAAATATCAAAGGGGCTAAGTGCCATTTTTACCTAAAATGAGTTTGTATCATAGAAAGGTGCTAAATGCCAGCAAGAATAATGTGTGAAAAGGGCCAAGTCCAAAAAAATTGTTTGTGGTTGTTCTACTGTGTAATAGGTGGCAGTGCGTGTAAGTGCCATTATAAGATTAAAGGTGCTAAGTGCCAATGAATTTCTTATGTTTATTCATGCTGTTTAAGTTGGATTGTTTTGTTAATATTATTTGTGAAAATGGAAAGTGAAAGACGTAAAAGTGGCACTGGTTCAGTGGCGATGGCTCAAAGGAAGTTGAAAACGGCTGGTAAAGCATATCGAACATGT
>JABXWE010017532.1:0-60562 GCA_014611495.1 Limonius californicus
AGGATATAAGAAACTATAGTTGCTTTAATTGTTTTACATAATATATATCTTGTAACAGAAGTAAAATTAGTTAAAATAAGGATAAAATCAGAATTTTTATCTTTTCCTGAACGTATTGGGTGTGCTCAACAACTGATATTTCCATTATACTCCCTGGCCCAGAAATGAAATGCCATTTTGCTCTATTGAATTTTTATATTACCGTGAAGCCTTTTCTGAAGGGATTAAAACAGTTTTTGAAGTGGCCAATCCTCTTGATCCAGGAATAAAATACTATTTTGAAATATTGATTTATGTTAGTAATTTTAAGCTTCTTTGAGGGGAATTAATCTCCCAATCGCATTGCTTATGATCTTTATGATGGCGTAAGATTTTTTTTAATATCAAAATTGTTGACCTTTAATCCTTTTGATGAGTTCTGGGTTTTTTATGCGATTTTGATGCTTTTTTATTTAACTTGTTAAAGTGCTCAACACAAGTAACATTCTGACAAACACCTACACAAATTTAATGAGTCGTATCCTATTTTGGAAGTTCAAAGCAAGGGATATCTTTGGAATGTACATCAGTATTAGAAAAAGAGCCTTATATAACCCTGCAAATCTAATAAAATAATAATTGACCGCACCTGCACGATACTACCACCCCTCATTTTCCGTTTTCCGCTTCCTGCTGCTCGTAGATTTTGCAGCCGAGGTTATAACGCGGGAATTAATGTTGGGCAGTTTGCGTTAAATTATGATAACCACAATGGTAATAAATCAACAGCTATGACCAAGAAATACCAACTATATCAAATTGCTTTTTGATGGAAACTGGACATGGAAACTAAACTGTCTGAAACGGCAACTTACAAGCCAAGCGAAACAAAATTTATGCAAACTAAAATGTTATAGAACTGAAATACTTCTTCCGAATTTACCGATTCCTAAAATTAAAGAGACATTTATTTACTTGCCAGAAACTAAAAATAATGGACACATGTCAGTGCCTAATCTAGCTAAAAGGAACGGTTCGTGCGTTCGTAGTGAAAAAATCACTTACACGTATATTGCTTCCGTGTTGTTTTGTGGCGCAGAAAAACAATAACGGGAACGATGTGAAAAATGCCACCAACGTCCAAAACTAGTTAACTTTCTTTGTATTGAACTACATACGAAAGTCTTTGTTCATGCCGAAATCCTCCCTTTATTTTCTGTGGCAATCGCAAAGTTGGCGATTAATAACCAGGTATCAAATGTGAAATACGGCCTAGTTAAAAAGGAGCGGAAAATTTATACCTGATATTATAAGATTTTTGCTTGAGAAATCCAGCCGTTTTAGGTCAACGTTTTTGCAGTGCCATAAACTTGCTTGCGTGATCACGTCAGCTTTTTACTGCGAGCTGACATTTTTCTTCAGTTTAATGAATTGGTTATCATTATTTTTTTATCGGATAAATAGCAAAACCGCGTTTACCTGCCGGTACATGATAGCGTGATTATTTCCGCAACACACATTACGTTTCAAGTCAATAGTATGTTCAACAAAATCATATAATTCCTAATCATTTCACCTGTCATATTTTTGGATGCCCAACAATTTATTCCGATATTCGTTTTGTTACAATACCACTTTTCCTTTTTTTTGGACGTCGGCGTCGTCTGCGCCTTTTCCATGGCTAACAGGAACGAGTTATTTCCCTTATTTCCCCCGTTATGGCTTGTGCATTTTTGTTCAGAGGAGGGGCTGTCAAATTCAAATTCAAAATTTTTGTTCTTCCTTTCTACGTTTATTATCTCTTGCTTTCGTCTTCTCTCTTCTTCTTCTTTGACTCTAATTATCTTGTAAACCGTTTTTATTACACACCCGTCCTCCTTGCTGCGCAGCATTATTGTGGTTATATTTCTTCTTGTTATGGGTTCTCCTACTTGCAATTCTATGGTGGTTCGTTCTTTTACCCATCGAATGCAGTGGAAGGCTGTGTGTTCCATTGTGTTTTCTTTGACACATTATACACAGGTTTGAGTTTCTTGCAAACTGAATCATTTAAGATACTTGCCAAAGCAGCCGTGTTCTCCTAGGATTTGAGTTAGCTGGTATCCTATTTCTCCGTGTATTCTATTTGTCCATTTCCTTACATCTGGGATCAGTTGGTTTGTCCACTCCGCCTTTCCTTCTAACCTCTCCCATCTCTCCTGCCAGCTTCTCTTCGTGTCAGCTCTTATCTCTGCCTTATTCTGTCAAGCTTGTCTGTTGTACATTCGGCATCTTTCTTCTATCATTAGGTCTATCGGTGGTATTCCAGCAATTACCTTCAGTGCTTCGGTAGATGTTATTGTATAGGCACTTCAGCTCTTTTATTATTCTTCCTCCTCTTAACAGAACGGTTTCGGTTTTATGTGGCGCAAATCTTAGATTCTTCCTTTTAATTTCGTTTTACACCTTTGTGACGGCGGTGTTTATTTTATTTTCAAGGAGTTCCTGTTTTTTCCGCATGCAACTATTGCGAGATCGTCTGCATAGCCTACCAGGGTTACATTGTCTGGCATTGGTAGTTTTAAAACGCTATCGTAATAAATATTCCATAATAAAGGGCCAAGTATGGAACCTTGCGGTACCCCACATGACACTTCTACTTCCTTCTCATTTCTAATTTTAATTTTCCTGTTTTCAAAGCAGCTGCATATAAGTCTTATCAGGTAGTCGGAGATGTTTCTTTCCTTCAGGTCTTGTATAATTTCTGCCCACGATGCTCTGTTGAAACCGTTTTGTACAGCAAGTTTAACCATAACGCAGTAGCTGCTTTTTCGTAACTCCCCAGCACTGTTTTTAACTGCCTTCATAGCGTCTATTGCAGATCTCCCCTTTCTGAACCCGAATTGCAGTTCGCTTATCCCACCTCTCTGCTGGAATTCTTCATCCAATTTTCTTTGTATCAGTTGTTCCAGTAACTTGCCTGCCGTGTTACGCATACTGAGTGGGCGGTATGCCTGCGGTTCATTTGATTTCAATTTCCTTTAGTATGTGCGAAGAGAAACACATTTAACTTTTAATCACTGTAGGAGATTAGATCAACCCCCCTTATGGAGGAGGCCCTTGCCCAACAATGATGTTGCAGACTAATAACGAAGAAGAAGGCAATTTTCTTGAATGATAGGAAGGAACTTTCAATTCATAATAGACAATAAATTATCAATCTATAAAATTATGATTAAACCCATATGGATGTCGGGAACCCAACTTTGGGGTTCTCCCAGCAACAGCAACTAGATAATCCAAAGGTTCCAGAACAAAACGCTTCATGTTATAGTGAATGTGCTATACTAGGTATCAAATGCAGCGATTCAGAATGATTTGTGTGTGTGTTCGGTTGAAGAAGAAATCAAATAGTACAGTATCAAGTACAGTGAACGAATAAAAACACATCCAAATAATTTATCAAATAATATAATGGACAAACCTGACAAAACAAGACGGCCAGAGGTTTGAGCCTTCTTCTTCTCCTTCTGTGTATGAGCCGATGATCTGGTAATTACATACAATGGAGTAGGTTCTATAAACCCTATTTGCATGTAAGCTGTGCAGGAGGCTAACCTAACCCGTCGAACAGAGAAGAGAAGTTCAACTACATGGTTTACGATTGTCAAAGATGTTCGTATGACAACCGAGACCGACGGCTTTACGTGCACCCCGAAGCACGACCGGTTACATATGCCACTATATTGATGCATTAATCCGAGTACTGACCAGCACAGATTTTGCTGCACTCGAATACTGTTTGACTGGCGTCCGCAGTACCCCACTTAAAAAACCGATTGGTTCGAACCATACAGTCTAAATAGTAGATTTACTTAGAGTAATTATTGTTGATTTTGTTCCGATTGGGTAAGATCAAGGACGCGGTTTTCCAAACAGCTCTTTCCACTTAGGCCATGTTAGAGTAATAATGGAAAAGGAATCCATGTAAACAAAAGTATCCTAGGTTATATGCGAAACGTAGGTTAAGCAAATAAAGGAGGACACTTACTGGATTAGTTCTCATTTTGTGATATTTGTTCTAAAACCAGACCTGTGACAACTATATACATATTGTTTTAATTACGGAGTCAAGAAGAAATCGTTATAAGAAATTAAATGAAGTCATCTCCTCGGGCTTAGACCGCATTGTCGTGGAATTGATTGGTGCTAACATTTCGCTAACTATTGGTGGTAGCATTATCAAACCGTAATGAGTACTGGACTGTCGGATCCGGTATTTATAGGGTTTCCCATAGACATGGTTAACTGACAAAAGCATTCCAGTTTGTGCACTGGGTTTCTATTGGTTGATGAAGGTTGATTGGTTACGCCCTTGCTTGTTGTCTGCAGTGGTACGTATCTTGTGAGCTGTGATTTTATACTGTTTTAGAGCCCATTTCCAAGGGTTACTTAATGTCACAAGGCCCAAATCTCGGTTGAAGTACTGTTGGTGTTTTTTATTTCTATAGCTGCCCGTACGAGGCGTTGGTTCCAGTATTGTCACCGTGGGATCACATTAGTTCTTTCAAAGTTTCTCTTGTGGCCTGTGCTTGCAACGTGTTCGGCCAGAGGTTATTGTGTAGTTCGACGATATTTGTAGTCGCTGATGTGTACTAGTTTTCATAGTCCTACTGCACTGCCGGTTTGTCCACTGTAGCATCTTCCACACAAGCACGAAATTTTGTATATTATTTGCATTGCAGCTAAGTGTTGAATCCTTAAGCGATCTATATTGTTGACGAATACGGTTTGAACACCGTGTTTATATTATTCTTCTGTAGTAAACATGCTATTTTGTCTGTAGTGCTTCGAACATAAGGAATAAATGCCTTGGATACGAAATCGTTCTTCTCTTTGGAACCCAGTGGTTCTTTTGCCTTGCTGATTGCTGTCGGATTCTCTTCGGGTTTATAACAATTTCTGGAGAGGCAGGATATCAGGTGAATTTCTACTACTATCAAAATCAACATTCACAAACGTTCTTTCAATCGCAGGGACCAGCTTTTTAGGCAATTTAAGAATCATTGGAATACCACATAATTTTTTTAAGCTTGCTATCTTTTACATCACCTCATAAAAAATCAGGGGTGAACGTATAAAAAGTGTCTTGACGGAACGAAATTGGGTAAGCACTTAAAAACTGAAACATAACAACATTTGTGACGTATACGTTGCTGACATGTCCAACGGAAGAATGTTGACCGTGCTTCTACTTCTGACCGCCCGCGAGCCATCGTCAGATAGGTATATCAGGAGCATAGGTTTCAATGAGAAATCATTTTGTATTCATCTTCGTATCATTATTTTTTGTTGAATATTGTTTACGAAATGTAAACAATTATTTTTCTTTCTTGCATGATGTTTTTAACCAGAACTGAATTCCCTTTCTAAATTTACCGCAACGGCATTCCGAAGAGTTCTAGCTTACTTAGAATACTGTTTCGAGGTTCTTAAACTTGAATTCGATAATTCCCAAGCCCTCCAACTGCGAGCACTCCAAATATATTTTGTCTGCTTCTATTTTGTAATTTGTTTTCTAAATATTTCATCTGAATGATAGCTACATTGTTTTCCTGAAATTCGTGTTCCAAATGCGCAAATAATTTAATCCTCGATGCAACTGCATTTTTTAAATTTACTTAATTTAAAAGACGTTAATATTATGAAACGATCTTTTCGCTAGTATGAAACTAATTCAGCTTCCAGAAGATCTCTTCTCTGAGTCATTATTATAATGAAGCTTGTAAAATAAATTACACACCCACGTAGTTAATTAAACGTTTGAATGTCAAAAAGCGGAGAAGCTACCTTAGTACAATAGCGTTTGTTACAAAACACGAAGACAAAATTACACTCTAAAGCTGCAAGATGTAGATTAGTCTTAATAGGTCAAATAAAATTTGTTCGAGTTAACTTTTTAAATGATATTTTTCTTGTAGCTACAATTCCCATTAAACTTAACAAGTTACATGTTGACAGTTTGTTACACCGATTAATGCACGTCGTTTACTCTTCAGCACATTTCTGAACTTTTTAACTACCATTTGTTATGTACGCGTTCCTGTATTGATTTTCCTGTCAGGTATCAAATTGGAATATTTTGGAGCTAACAGAATACAACATCTGACAGGTACCTTGTTTCGTGATTTGGCGAATAATTCTTGAAAGGGAACTCCAAATACCATGTAGAATGTACAGAAGATGATACAGAATGGAGATTGAACGTGATCGAGAAGAACACGTGTACGCGATCGGTCAAGTGAAATTCGCCTGTAATTGTATCACTTGAGAACTGATTTTTAGCAAACTGATTATATTTTAATATCTACATATATTAGAAAACAATCGATAATATGGAAGTATTATTGGTTTTAGAAATAATTTCTCTTAATTAATTCACTGTATATCAAAAAGTAGCTAAAGATGCAAACCGGCAACTAATTTCTTCAGCTTGCATAAGTTAATTTTTACCAATAAGTTGAAATGACATTGCTGATTTTCTCGACCTCATAAAATTCTGCTACACAAATAATCTAAAATACCTTACATTCCGTTACATTACATTTAAGGAAAACTACTATCATTTTTAATTCACACATAGAGGCAAAAATATCCCGTAACAAAAGTTTTCAGATTATACAGAAAGACAATTACTGATGTGTGCACTCGAATTGGAAAATGGGACATTACTTGCTTACTCATCCGGTGTTACAAACATCTGTGTTTTTTGGCCTTCTGAATTATCCTGCTGCATCGGACTCTATCTCCTGCTGCCCTTTTTTAAATGTTTTTTAAAGACTCTGACGTCTCACTGTTCTCCGTCTATCCATCTTTCTCTCGATCTACCTGTCATTCGGTTTCCAGTCCGTTATTCTTTTCCATACGAGTGGCACGGCCCACCCACTGTCCGTTCGCTTCTTACACTGGCTCACATACTTTCTTTGTTATAGCCCTTTCCACCTCTCTCAACTTGTTCTGCTCAGTTTGCGTTCACACCTATATCTCGTCGCTGATCTGCTTGTGGTTTTCCATTTTTAATATTGGTTTAATAAATTGCATTTTAGTAGGTTTTCGTGTATGTAATAGCCTTCGTTTCCGGCTTGGATTATTTCTTCTCGCATTCTTCTCAGTTGGGATCCTATATAAATGAATTGCTCGACCTTCTTAAATATATATTTGTCTTGCGGCTGATATTCTCCCATTTCTAATTGGATGAATGATGTATTTTCTTCGTTTAAGCGAAACCCACCTCTGCTGCGGCATTTTCCAATTTATTAAACACTTCTTTAAGCTCTCTTAGACTCTCTGCTTACTATCACTAGATCGTCGGCGTACGCATTAATCTATTTCATTCCTTTTTTTCCTGCGACGTTTTTATTTTTGATTTTATTTATAACCGTACGCACTTCCTCCGATGGTGAACAATCGTCTACCTGGTTATATGCCTCATGCTACTATCATCATATTTTGGACAGCTGCTAGGTTACACAATCTAAATCCATTGTCATTATAGTTATCGCGGAGAGTATGTTTCCTAATGACTACTGATATGCTGTCTTCTCTTTCTATTTGGGCGGTAAAATCACCCAATATTATTGTAGTGTCGTATTTCGGGGAGCTATAACATGCTTTGTAACATGCGATTTCTTACGCCTGGTTGGTTGACATTTAAATTTTCAATACAGCATTTTGGATTGCATATTTAAGCTTTTGACTAATTCAGTTTTAGCCTTGTGGAAGTTTCGTGTCATCTACTCGTGTATTTCCGGTTCAGGAAATGGTGAATTTTTGGGTTTTCCGTTTGAAACATAACTGTACGAGTTCTCATAGAAGGTGCACGTGTTTTGAGTTAATTTAGAAGGCGTTTTAAGACTTGCAAAGTTTTCCGATTTGAATTTTCAAGACACATTTAGGAAGTTCTTAAACATCGACAGTCTGATGTGAGTTCCCGGGGAGTGATCCCAATCTGTGTGCAATTCTTTTGAGAGAGTTCTTTTTCGCCAGTTAACATCTTTTGGTAAGCATAGAAAATCCAATTTCTCTTGTTTCATTTCTAAGACTATTGAAATTATTTAGGCGAATTGGCTGGGGTTATTATTGACAGAATTTAACAGTCATTTGTGAAAAATCGAAAAGATCCTGTGGGTTCGAGACAAGCGGAATTATCTGCAGTGCAGCGAACGCGTACGACAGGTGTGGATCGAGATACGAGATCACAGGTGTGTCAATTCCTTTAACATTTAATTTTCACATATAATTTCGAGAATATGAGGGGTTCCGGAAAAATTTTAGTTTAATAGCAAGAAACCATAGTAAAACTTGTAATTGTATATTTAAACTGGTAACAAGACTAAGTACACTTTAATTAGTGAATGGTTAACCTCAACTAACTTTGTATTTTGTAAATATTGGTGATAATTTTCGTTGAAATTTTGGAAATAATTGTTAAATGGTCAACAGTATAATTAAATTGTCTTTTATTGTTTAAAATTCAATTAGAACGAGGGAATAGTGCTGAAGTTTAAATCTTGATTAATAGTGCGCCGATACGAATACCATTAGATCGGTATTTCTACATCTGGGTATTTGATTCGCGAGGCCTCGAGGAATTAAAAAATACTTAGCGGGTTTGGTCGCGAATATCAGTCTGGTAATCATTTCGCATTATTGCGTTCCCGATATCTTAAAGGATTTTGTTTTATTAATTTGTTTAACGGAAGGTACTGTTAGCCATGATTGGTTAAATATTGTTATATATATATAAATATATCGTTGTTGAATACCTATTTTTAATTCAATTGGTTGTGTCAAAACGATTGAATTGTGTGGAGCTTTAGATAAAGTGAAATTTGGTAATTTATTGTTGTGTTTTATTGTGTTTTGGGATAGCATAAATTACTTTGGTGACAAATTGAGCAATTACCGAAGCAGGGTAAGTCAGAACTCCAGGAAGGTTCCTGTTTACCTTGTGTCATTTTCAAGGACGAAGGATATTTTAAACAGGTGGTGCCTAGGCTTATCAAACCCCCTCTTCTTCGACTGCAGCTGGTCGACCCTTGTCCTTGATACCTGGACCTTGCATCGTAAATGGTAGTTTCGGTTGTATTGCTTCTAATTAGTATAACAGAATTGTCGCCGTCTGTTCGACTAGGCGTTACAGCTTGTTAAAGGGCTTCATAAAATACTTTTCCATTTTCAGATTATACAAAAAAGGAAATTACTGATTCGTGCACTCGAATTGGAAAAATAGGACACTGCAAATGCAATTTACATCTCTTCATATTTATGCACTGTATAATATCAATTGCACCCAGAAGACGGTCCCAAGACAATCTCCAGTGTAAATGCTGTCAACGTTATGGTCATACACGCAACTCTGGTAAATTGGAACCACGCTTTTTGAAATATTTCGGGTTCCATCTGTATATATATAGGTATATAAAAAAAGCCAGAGAAGAAACGGAAAAGTGTAAACTGCAAAACATCAGCCCACTTGCAGAGGCTGTAGTCATTTCATGTATATACGCCCCAACAAGACAACTTTGAATTAAAATCAAAGCATCGCAGGTTGATGGAAGAAGAATTTACACAAATATAGCACAATTGCAGATCACTAACCTACCCACATAACTATAAAACAGATATTATGAGAACGATTGTTAAATCAATATGCGATATTATTAAACCGCATATAAATAAAATTATGCCTTTAACTATGTGAAAACTTACAGAGGCATGAACCTTACACCAATGTAAAGAAATGTAATAGTTCTGTTATGACATATTTTTCTGAAGTTATTGAAACTGTTTTACCTGCCTTCATAAGTGCAACACCAATGCTGTTATAATTTTAATACCTAATACAAATAACTGAGCTATATATAGATGCGAGTTGTTCTCCTTGTAAATATGCATAACCTCAAACTAGTTAACGTAAATGTTTAATTTTTCGATTAAGATTTCGTCGCAGCGATCTTTCTTCGCTTGATAATGAACGGCCGAAGCGAACTGATTCCATAATAATTCAAGCATATATTGTACAACTAATTTTCTTATTTCAATCGAAACCTGTACGAATCCAACAAGCATATGCGTCTTATGTAATGGACAAGCAATAAGCACAAGCTTTGGAATATCTAAAATATTGGGGAATAAAAAGTTATGACATACGGAAAGAATACGAACTAAATATGTAAAAAGATTGTTGCAGGAATGTTGTGGTAGCGGTAAATATCGTGTCCTCGGTTTTTGCAAATGATTTTTGCTTAAATAGAAGGTACAACAGTAGTCATAAAATCGTATTTTAGTTAAAATAAAAATTAATTGTGTTTAAAAAGGGCCAGAAAAGTTCGTGTTTGTCCCTATTTCGTTCGTAAACAAACTGACATAATATACTTTAGCCACAAAGAGCAAGATACAACATTGGTAAGTTTCCTAATAAATCTATAAACTGTCTTCCAACTTTTTATAATTACCCAAGTGAAAGAAGTTTTGCTGGAGAACGACTTCACGCTGCTTAGATACACTGCACGAAATGCACAAAATAAACATTCTACAATTTATTTTTCGTTCTTTGGGGAAATATCTGACCCTTTAGAACGCCACCATATAATAAAAAATAATCAAAAATTCCACAAAAGACATGTTTAATGAATTCTAACCGGTAAAAAGATTATTAATGAATTATAACTACAAAAAAGCGAATACTTTCCCGGGAAACAATTAAATAAAAATTCGTTGAGTCCTACTGTCTGAAATGGGTCGTTTTAATAACGAGAAGGTTGCGAATGGCATCTCTGAAGATGAAAGGGCGCCTGATTATCATTATATTAAATGTAATAAGAAAAACAGCGGAAAATCAAATAAACCGGGGTACGTTTCGGTTTTTCGTATTTTATCTGGCAATATTAAAGTTTCAAAAGCTATATGCGCGAGATGCAAGAGCTTGACAATACAGAAAATGAAACGCCAGCCAGGTATTCCTATTTCTTCCGAGTAAATGAATTTTTGCTGCAGGAAAGGCGACTTCTGACGCCATTTTGATAATACAATAAATATACAGATTGCCTTGCTTCACTTATATATAAGAGGATCTTGAATTCCTACTCGATTCCACCCTTATTGTGCTAAGAAAGTAATAGCCAGTAAAATGATTCAATAATAAACGTCACTTTACCTCTGAATATTTGAAACCTACATTTCTATCCATGTTTGCATATTACTTACGGATATAGCTTATTAGATCATCAGAATGTTCTATATATTTTAAGTATAATAAGAATGACAACAGTGGAACATCCAAATTAGAAGCAAAAATTGTAGTTAGACGAGGATAAACAAGGACTGATCAAACACCGACTTCAATTTTAATTTTACTTATATTGTGATTATGTTGTTGATAACCCAACAACGTTCAATAGCAGTAGTCTTCAAACTATGGGTCGCAAGCCGTTAATAAATATCACTAATTTTAAACACAATTTCATCTATTTTAAAAATTTCCCATCAGAATGACTAGCAGATTGTGAAAGCTTTGTTTTAATCCTGGCTCGTGGAACCAGCAGAAAGTATAGCCGCTGATATTCTGCTCGTAATAATTTAAAAATCAATTAAAAGTTGTTCGAGAAGCTAATATTGTATGTTGACGCGTACAATTTTTTTTTGTAATATTTCAGTCACGGCATCACGCGAAATTTGGTAAATTAAGATTATGTGATCGTTGGTCGATTATTAGCTAAAGTATTTGTTCTCATTATTGTTTTACGAAAACATAGGAACAGCAAATTTAATAATACATCGACCAAGTACAGCTCAGAATACACAAATGTAACAATAGTGGTTTCTATTGTATAAAGTGTGAATTCTTTACATCCATTGTGAAAGTGATTAACTTCAGACGACATTATCTCATAAAATTGAAATACAACTGTGTATAAAAAGAAAATGCACATTATACTGTGTACTTCGATCAGTGGTTAAAACCTTGGTCACCCGTTCTCAAAGCCTCGCAGACCCAGAAAACATAGACCAAGAAATAAAGAAACTTCGAAAAGATCTACTACAAAATGGCTTCAAGAATCAAATCATCAATGATACACTTAAACCCAGTCGAGTTAAGCCACAGGACGAAAAAGAAAAACCTACATCTAAAACCCACTGGCCATACCTCAAAGGAACAACAGGCAGAATCTCTAGAATTGTACGAAGACACAATGTGGAAACAACATTCACAACCAACAGAAAGATCAGCTCCAATCTATGAAACCCCAAAACAAGGATACCCCTGGAGGAAGGTGTCTACGAAATTCCTTGTCTGGACTGCGATCAATCATACATAGGTCAAACAAAGAGACGAGTCAATGTGAGAAAAGAAGAACACCAAAATGCCGTACGAAAGAACAAGAAGATTTCATCACTGCGACAACACGTAAACACTCTCACAAAATTGCTTTCGAAAACACCAAAGTACTGGCCAACATAGAACACCTGAAATCAAGAATAATAAGGGACGCAATAGAAATCGAGAAATATCAAAGAAACCTAAATTCTCGTGATGACATCCAAAGACTACCATCCGCTTGGAAACCGATTCTCGCCAAAAAACAAACACACAACAGAAACCAGCAAGCAAACACAAATCCATCTCAACAAAATTAGAACGTTAAAGGCACAGCCGGTCCCGTCACACGCAACCGAACCCGATATCAACAAAGCGCAACTACACGGAATGGTCAAGAAGTATATATAGCCCCAGCAGAAACGAACATCAACAGTCGCATTACAAAAAGCACCAGCAGGTTATACGACAAGACCTGAAGATGGCAAATGTGACTTTGCCAAAACATCGTCAAGACAACCATCCCGATCCGTCCCAGGACCAAGAAGTTGCTATGCGGAAGAATTACTGGAAGCTAATCACAGCATACAACACCCGCGGAAATCTAAAAACCAACATATATATTGCTATGATAATTGTTATAAAAAGAAATATTAATTATAAACTTTACAACTTCCTGTTACATAAATGAAATATAGAAGCCCCACGTTGACAAACCAAAATAGATGATATGTTTTATTATAATAAAAATAATTATTAATTATTATATTGCCCACGTTGGCTAGCCATATTTATATGCTGTGAATTATTCTAAAAATAAATAAATTTATAAACTTAGCTTCACGTTGGTTACGCCCATAAATATATGTGGCATACAGATATTAATAAAATAATATTATTATATTATTGCCCACTAATAAAATTAAAATTAATTATTTACAAAACGAAAAACTTAAATTTAATCTAAATAAGCATATAAAAATTTTTGTGAGACATCTCAGGGTTATAATAAAGATATAGAATTACGTGACTCCCCTATTATGATAGTTACATACCAATATGAATTAAATAGATACAAATACCTGCAATCTTATTTCTCATTTACAACGGTTTTGAAATAAACCATATCCCACAGTAGTTCTTATGATTTTCAAACGTCTGCAGGAATTTGACCTTGATGTAAACACATGATCTCAATATGCGTCATTTCCTGGATATGCGGCGGCTGATAAAGATGCAGTTCCACCATCTACATGTGAAATATGTTGACATTGGACTGATAACACTTCAATAAATATTAGAAAATCCGCAAAAGTAGTACAGGTAAGTTTAAATTCACATAACTTCTTAAATTAGAAATCCACTTTTAACTTGTATTTGATAAATTACTTTTCAGGAACTTTGAAGTTAAATCAAACACAACTTCAACTTAAAACAGCAGGTAAGTTTTATTATAATTGATCAAACAAATTAACACTATTTAAATTCGCACATAAATTAACCTTTGTTTACAAAAATAATCTTTTTAGTACTTAACTTCGAATATTGCATGATAAGTCAAAAACCGACTCCTCCCAAAATTTTCAAAAATCGACCCAAATGGTCTTAATTTTAATTTCAAAGCAACACCAAAATACTCTTCCTTGAAGCGCCCAAACGAGACTCAAATCCCTTAAAATGCCCAAAAATTATCTAAAAGTTGAATATGCACCAATAGCAAACTTTTAACTAATCTCTCCCTTCCAGTCTTCTTATCAAATAAAATAAAAACTATTCCTACAGCCTAAATAAACAATTCTACCAAAAAACTAATATCAAATATGTACCCAAATATCATAAAAAATGAACATGTGGTTTCAAATTAGAATTTTCACAAAAATATACAAATAAGCTTTAAAATTATTAAAAACAGATAACTAAACCTTCACGCAACTGAAATATAAACATTTACATCTTAATAACACAAATATAAGTCAAAAACAAAATTTAACCTCAAAATATGAAACTGTATACAAACTAACAAAATTTCTTATATAATTATTTATCTGAATAAAAGTATATAAAAATCTTCCTGAGTTATAAACAATAACAACAAATCTTAAATTCTTATATCCATCTTGATACAAGTAAAATTTTATAATGTTTATATGGCAATATTATAATTATTTACATTTCAGGGCCCCATCATTACTTTGGACACCCCAATTTGTCACTAAAATGGAAAATAGACCTTCCCACAACTGTTCACTACCGATTTTCTACTGAAAACATCACTCCGACACCAGATAAAGCACATCGTAGAATATTACGAAGCTCGGAAAATACTTTTTTATCTTATAAGGTTTACATTGATGAAATATAATAAGAATTATCTCTTATACAGTATGATTTACATTACGATTAAGCTAATTGGTCCTAATTTCAGACACAAACTGGATTACAACATCAAAAACAGTATCCTTTTAACACAATCGAAGCATAATATAGGAAAATTACATAATCTAGGGAAAATAACACAGCAATATATATATATATACATATATATATATATATATACTTCTTAGATCAGTCACCCTTTGCGGTGCAACTCTGTCTTAATATTTTATAATTTATTATGGTTCGGTTTTTTGGGGTAAAATAAAATTTAAATAACTTTGGCTTAGCATATCCCGCAAAATTGGTAACAATTGAATATATACGTCGGTTTATTGATAACTTTCGTTATAAAATGAGACATTTTGGAGAAGTTGAAGTTGCAAAAGTGGCTGCTTTGATAGAATCTGTTAAAAGTTTCCGTTATGTCGCAAGAGTTGCCGGCGTAAAGCATTCGGTTGCTTTAAGGCTGTGCGATGGATACCAAAAGGTTGTAAACATACGTAGAAGACTTGCTCGGGGTCGAAAACGCAAAACAAACGTTCGGCATAACCAAGAACTATAGCGATGGGACTTGGATTCCTCTCCCAGCAAAAAACACTGGCGCCCTAACTAGGAACTTCCTCGGCGGGTCCAGCCATGGATTTGCCTACTCTAAGCTCCGACTTGAATCCTATTGAACACTTTTGGGATGAGCTTGGTTGACGGCTCAGGATGTATCCTGCAGTCCCAGACAAGAATGTGAACAGCTGCACTTGTATAAAAGTTTAAAGATATTCCGTGGGAGTACTGGCTTCTTCCTGATAATTCTTTACGATGTCTGGCAGTTACTTTAACGGAGGCCACAGGTGTTATTAGTTCTTCGCACCAACGCATAAACGATAATTGATTTATAATATTTGTTACAATTATCCGTATGTTGTGTTATAACTATAAATCTGCTTGCTTAAGGAATTTTGGTTGTCCTTTGTTGTAAAATACCTTATTTTATACCCATATGTTAATATACTTTAAAACCACTGTGAGGTTTAATAGTGGTCCACTAATTTTGTTTTGACAGTGTTTTTTAAGAAAACTATATTAATCAGACATATAAAATTCCTCATTTTTTAATAAGAACTCATGTTGTTATGTTCTTATTCTACTTCCGCTTCCAAAATCTTACCAAATTTTTGATGTTTTACGGTTTTAAAATTTTATCTTCAAGAAAATCTCAAATTTAAATTTTGTATAAATCTAATAATATATTGATACTCTTAAATTATCATGTATTTTCCATAAAAATAACGTTAAAGCGCAAAACAGTATCCCCAAAAAAACTGCAAATATATTTTTCTAATTCAACACTATATAGTCCTTAAGATAAAAACGCGATATACATAAACCTTGTAAACAGTGCAGCATTTTTCATAAAATCCCAACAGACCTAATACACTTTTCCAGCGAGCCCGGACAAATTTAAATCTTTTGAAAACGCGAAACAAAGTAATTTCTGCGTGTTATTAATTTTTACCGCCATTCCTCTCTGCTGGTACGACCTTTTGGGGACTATCGCAGGAATTTTATTCAGAGCCCGTCCTTATCTAGTCGCTGTGGACTCGCTAGTATAGTTAGTCATGCATTTCAGCCACCAGTGGAGATAATAAACTTGGCATGCCTCTATTTATCAGAGAAGCACAAAACGGAGCTTTCGCCTTTCTTTGGCTATTGTCAACACAATATGTATGATTTTTATCCTGTTGCGCTAACAGCAAATAAGGGATAACAACGCGCTCACGTTTCTCAGAAGACTCCCTTCTTATTTCAGGTTTTATGTTAACAATAAACAAAATATATGTTGTAAGAAGAGTCTTTTTTGGTGAAACGGGTTGTGGGAATTTGAACAACCTAATAGTTATAAATATCTCAACACTCACCGATAGGGTCTGTGAATCAGCTAAGTAAACACCACATCAGGATGAGCTCAAAATCTTACAGCTTCAAACATATACGCGGTGCACTCATAAAGTAAACACACAAACAGTCAAGTCCCATTTCAACACACATCAGTAAAGCATGGAACGCACAAGAAACAGTACATTCTCGTATTAGCATTGCACCGTCTACATTTCATACTAACAGGGGTTTGGGTGTCCCCCCGTAGAATCCCACGTAGCATCTAGTAGCTCACCTTGGCACCACGACAGGACCGTGTCTGGTAGTTCTCATTCGGAGCGAAGTGACCTGGACAGAGCGGTCTTTAGTAAATATTGTGTGATGTACTTAACCTGTAACGGGTAATCGGCAACCGAATGCTACAAGCGGGCAGTGTGATTGTGATCACCAAACGACCACCACCAGGCACAGTACATGCATCACTAGGAAAACAGGTAGTAACAGGCTCTCCACAGGCCACTCTAGAAAGTATAATGCAGACATCACTAGCTACCACGCTCGGTCAACCAGGTCAAATGTCTTGCCGGATCACCAACCCGGCTAGCACTCAGCAGCTTTATACGAAGTCTTGCATGGGTACACAACACCTAGGACCATTGGCGAACTCGCAAGCCTCCAATTACAATACTACAGGCCTTAACCATATTAACATAATAATTATAATTATTAATAATACTATCTCAACAAAAGCATTGTCGACAGCTTTATACAACTGTTTTTACAGCACATACCAAAAGCTTATCTACACCACCTTACATGCAGCAACGACATAGGTAAAAGCTGCTTCATTACATTCAATATTTATTCACCGCACGTATTGTTATCCACTTAGCTTGGACTGACTGTGTCCTAATTTTTCCTAAATCCTACCCAAAATCACGCCTATTTAACAAATCTCAGTTCCTGGAAGGGTTCGTACTACAAATAAACAAAATTCAGTGGACAACACATCTATTAACATTTGGAAAACTATTAAATACAAGTGCTTACAAAATATAATATACGTTATTAGACAAAGCAGCTAGTATTTTAACCATAACGTTTAACAAAATAGTTTTATTGACTAATACTTATACTTAAGGGTATACACAACATAAAACAGTTAATGCAAAAATATTGTTTCTGCAATATATTTATCAAAAAAAAACTACACATAATTTTTAATATAATCTTCATTAACCTTACCTGTGGGTTGCCATAAATTACGTGATGTATTGTATACAACTTTAAAATTAGGAAACTTTTCGCAATTCACAGTTTGAAGGTACACTACACACGGTGTTCTGAAACGTTCATAAAAATTTGTTCCCTATATTATTAGATTTTTACATTCTTCTGATTATGCTCTACTGTTTTCTAACAGCAGATTATTGTATTGTTTCATTCTTTTATTCGCCATCTGTTATTTTCATAGAGACCTCTGCAATTCTTTGTTATTGTGCTGTCCTCTAAGAACTCACAGTTTTTTATTCAAATGCCTTATATAGTGCTGATATAAATTCCCTCATTTTTTCTACGAAAACATATTATTGAGCACAAGTTTTAAACAGTTCAAATACTGTTGCAAGTATGCAATGCACATAAAACGACTTTTAATATATTGTAACGAAGTTTCTGAGAAGCAACCGTTGAAAATTTGATAATTAAATGTTACATCGCTTGAGTTGCGAAAAGAGGCTTCTGCGGCAGTGCAAGTGGGGTTCTAAATTGTTTTCCCCCCACGCACTCATCATCGCGTACGAACACACCCTGCAGAGACGCGTAGAGAAAGGGAATCCTATATATACAGGATCCTCGCACAAAATTTGTTAATTATCAGTCGAATGCTTCAACGAGAAAGTCGGCCGAGAATAGAATTACCAGTCCGTCAGAGAAGAAATCAAACCGAGGTTGAGCCGTCAAAATATTCTCAGTCCGTGAGAATATTCCAGTCCGTTGGAGAATTCCATAAAATCCGCGTACCTGTACGTTGTCGCAAATATTCATTTTGTGAAACACTTCGCCGTTAGGGTTAATTTGATTGATATCCAGCAGGTTCTGCCAGTTTGTGTCAATCAGGTTAACAGACCAGCGAAATAAAAGATTAGAGGTTTTCTCATAATTGGGAATTTACAAACTAATTTAACTATACGTTATAATCGGTCAGGTCAGATTATACGTATTTTTAAAATTAGGCATTAACAATTTCAAGCACTCACCGTACAGTAATGTTTTATAGTTACAATACACTACGAAACATTTAAACCGGTGAAATTCGAATCCAAGAATTTTCCCCAGCATGTGGATTTCTCAAAACGTTCATTGACCCAGCAAGAACTCGCTGCCAGGTGACTAGTAATCTAATAACGGTGTGAACACGGAAATGGTGCAGATTAGTGGTTTCGAGATACACTTTGTTAAACGTACTTGAATTAACTGCCAGGTGACAACACATTTTATTTGTTTATGTAAAAACAGGACACACATGCTGCGCGCGGCATACAGCTGGATCGTAACCTCCGCCGGCCAGTGACCCGACTACCTGATTCCGTCCAGGGGCTTGCCGAACAGGATTTTGATTGCATAATTATTTTCTTTATAACACCATAATCAAACATATTTTCCTCTTAATTGTAACATTTAAATAGAATAGATTCTGTTATAACCAGTACAGTCTCTCCGCATGTTATTACGAACTTCTGGCTCTGAGCTAAAACCAGGCAACCGTCCACCACGTGGGCGGACCGTTACAGTATTTTAATGAGATGTTATACATCACTCTTCAACTTAACAGTTTTACAATCAATGACTTTACACTAGTTCTAGCGGTTTCCTATACTTGTATTTATTAGTGTTCAGTATTTTCAGGTGTTCTTCGAAATACATGATGTAAAACAATCGTGACTAAAAATCTCTCGCCTGTCGGCACATAAGACAATTATATTTATTTAAAGTATAGTCACTTAACAATTTGTAGTTCATCATTTTACAGAAAATAACGAAAGTTGAGCATCGCGTGATCTAAACATGTAAATGTAACTAACCCCTTTTATTACACACAACTTCATCATGTAACTGCCTGTACTGGATTTTTAACACCTAAGAAAGCACCGTCAAGATAATTTTCAAAATATCGGGTTTCTAAATTAAAAAGAATTTTTTTATTGCTGCCGGAAAACTCCATTTACATTAATCAATAGGAAATAAAAATAACGTAACCAAATATTCTGGAATATGACACAGAAGGTAACGGATAATGTTAGTACTTCTTCGTTACCGAGAAAACGATAGAAGTCTTTGACACACAAATGCTAAAAAACTATTTTTTTCTACTAGCGACCGCTAGTTGTGAGTGCAATTAGCCTGTATTTTTTTAATAATGGAATTGTCTTTGGCAACTTCATGATTCTCATCCCACTCAGTTTACCCCGCCATAGAACATTTGGTGCTATACACGGATCTAACAAGCCCCACCCTTGAAAAATCCCATGTCCAACTAAGACACCACAAATACCCTAAGAAAGTGCAGTCCTCAGGATTGGAACTTGAGCGACTTTAGTAGAATAACTTCGAAGTCAAGCGCCTCGACCACTACTCTACCGCGGTCCCCTGTGTTAGTGTATTAAAACCTACCTACGGTACTCAAATTCTGCACACCAAGACCACCAATTTGTAAAACCATATAGGGTAATCGAACAAAAATATCTGTCGATTTACAACAACCTCCCCAAGCTTCCGCACAATAAACATAAGACGAATTTATATTTACTTTTCCAACATACCAGTTCATGATTAATCAGTATATCCTCAAAACTTCCATTATAAATCAAACGTCAAAAATTTAGGTAAATAAATTGAATTTCATAGCCACCCACATCCCTATAACCAGTTATACACGAAAATGTATAAATGTATATTTCCTAAAGCTGTCACTTTTATTTTTACAGATTCACCTGGTTATCGTTGATAGCTTACCCATCAATCAATGATGGGGAAAGGTTAATGGGCATTCCAGCAAGCGGGCCGGCACTGAGCGATTGTCCTTGTGACCTCGACAAGGATCACATGGAAATCGAATGCCGCTGCACCGGGGCTGGATTTACGGACATACCGACAGATTTGCCGTCAACACTTATAAGCCTGTGAGTACATGCATTGATATTTGTTTTGTTTGTACAGAACTCCTATAAAAATAGATTTGGTATAAAATTTCATTGATTAGTAATGCCATATATTGAAAATTAAGTTAATCTGTCCAGATTTGAATTAATAAGTACTGGAAAAGGCATTGACAACAGTTTTGTAGTAGTGGAAAAGAAAAATTGTAGTATAGTCACCCATAATCATGGTCTGTAAAAGTACAGCATGTATATAATTATGGCTTTGTTTAAATTTGAATAATATGCGGTGTAAACAAGATTTACTTTTATATATTTTGCGTGTCTAGGGATTTATAACAACCGTGAAGCCAATGTGTACATAGTAGGCGGCTTAATCGAAAATAAAAAGCCGACCCAAAATTTATTGTGACGAAAATCAATTTTATACCGTTGTTTTAGGGTAGTTGTCGTCGAAAAATTGGTTGCGGGTTCTTATAAATTCTTAAAATAGAGGAGAAGGTGATAGTCTGTTACAAAAAATTTTCACACTAGCCCCCACAGGGGTAACGACAGGACAAAAGACAAAACTTTTCGTAACAGACCTACAACACTGAATTATTACCCACGGGTAGCTCACTGTAACGTTTCGGTGTGTTAACCACGGCTAACTAGTCAGCAAAATGGGTGTGGGTGAATCGACAACAAAATTTTCAAAAAGGGCGCCAAGATCCTTCAGCAATAGACGTGCAGCGAAGATACAAGTAAGGGTAAACTCTTACCACGAAGAACAAAACTTGCGGGTCTCAATATACAAACAAAAACACAATAAAACTCCAAAGTGAAGTGAATGCTGTAAATAAAGCCTCTGCAATATCTGATCCCATTAATAAATGCCTAAAAATTCTGTAAATATCAGTTAACCGGCATGTAGCACAAATTAAATGCGAGTTTCTCGTGAACCGCGGACCAATACGGTTGTGTAGGTGACGAGCACTGTGTTTAACCAAGTGATTATACTAAATTGTGTAGTGTATTACCGCGATCGCCTAATAAATCTCACTATCTGAATTGAAGTACAACCGCATACAGCTAGCCGCCTGCGGGCGTGCGATAGTTGTTATCTAAAAAACTAAAAATACCGTACTTACGCGAATTATCGGCAAATTTAACAGCAAATAAACGCAAACTTAAAAATAGCAACAGTGAAATTACATCTGACACAGAAATGGATATTACTAGTGATCAAAACATGTCAGTAGAGAATCACATCGAACCAGAAGTAACAGTCATTTATAGAGGCGCCTTATCGCAAAACTCGCAAATCCCTCAAATCCAAAACCATAAGCGGCCCAACCAATCACCGCCACCTCAAGATTCTAATAAACGCTATGTTTTGGACACTAATCAACTATTAAAAGAAAACAAATATTATCTCCCCCCACAAACAGAAAAAATTATCACCGTTACTGAAGTGACCAAAGACAAAGCTCAAGAGCCCAAACCCATAAAAATCCCTCCAATATTTATTCATAACGCTCATAATTATCAACAACTTATATCAGACATACGGGCAAATATCAAAGGAGAATTTACAGTAATCAACAAAGGTTCGCAAGTCAAAGTCAATCTAAATACAATCGATGATTTTCGTGCTCTCACGACCTTTTTTGATAAAGAAAAGAATGTAAACTATCACACTTACCAAAATCCAGACACGTCCAACAAAGTTTCTGTAATTATACGAAACGTACCAGTTTCAATAACAAACGATGAAATAAAGCAAGAACTAGTTGATAAAAATTATCCGGTAATAAGTGTAACACGCTTACAGAATAAAGAAAAACAGCCAATACCGGTTTGTGCTGTATTATTAAATAAGCAAGATAATGTAAATACAATATTTGATTTGAATTACTTATACTACTGCAAAGTAACAGTTGAGCCAAGACGAAATGGGAAGGACATTCCGCAGTGTACCCGCTGTCAGCGATACTCGCATACAAAAAACTACTGCAAGCTGAATCCCAGGTGTGTAAAATGCTTGGGGGATCATCACTACTCGCAGTGTACTAAAACCAAAGAAGAAAAACCCAGATGTGTTAACTGCCATGGAGAACATACGGCAAACTACAAAGGCTGTGAGTATTACAAAAAGTTAACAGCCAAACGACCAAATACTGATAGATACACCTCCCCTTATTATAAATATGCAGATGCAATTAGAGGCGAATCAACTAGTCAAACTAGTCAAACCAGGAATGTTAATAATAGTAATAATAAAAAAACCAATGAATCAAGTTCACTCCTAGAGCAAATAATACATTCAATTATAGAAATCATTATGCCTCATATAGGCAAAATTAAAGAATTCCTTCTTCCGTTAATCCCAATTCTGTTACAAAATGTTAGTAAATAAAATAAACAAAACCTACACCAACATAATTCTCACAAATTGGAACGCAAATGGAATAATAAGGCAACGATCAACACTTATCGCATTTCTGGAAAGACATAATGTAGATATAATATGCATCACCGAAACACACTTATTAACAAACCAAAAGATAAATATACCAGGATATAACGTCTTTCGAAAAGATAGACCAGGAAACACAGCCTCTGGGGGGGTTGCAATAATCTCTAAAAAGTCTCTAAGTATTTACCACATTGAAACTGAAACAACCGGAAATATGGAAACAACGGCAGTAACGATAGAACTTCAAAATAGTAGAAAATTAAAGATTATCTGTGCATACAAGCAACCGAATAAACGTATTACAGCTAACGACCTAGAGTATGCGTTTAGTGACAACACGCCAACTTTACTAGTAGGGGACCTTAATTGTAAACACACAGTCTGGGGATGTAGAGCGACAAACCCAGATGGTACTAGGCTTCATGAACTACTAACAAAATATGGTATTCAGATTACCCCACCTACGGAACCGACTTATATACCTTATCGAATTGATCATCAACCTGACATACTTGATGTCGTCCTACATAAGAACTTCTCAAACCCAATTAGTCAGATAGTTTTGCCTGAACTAGATTCAGATCACCTACCGATTATTTTAACATTTGATAATCAACCCAAGATTGCTGAAAAAAACCCTAAACTAATAAGCGGAAAAATTGATTGGAAAATGTTTAGCCAGACTCTGCAGCAACATCTAAAATGCCCCGTTATTATTAACAGTAACAGCGACATCAATAATTCCATAGATAAATTATTAAGTGCAATTAAAGATTCAGTTACAGCTTCTTCTGTCATACAGAAAACAAGACGTGCAACGAACCTTGCGAGACCACCTGCTAGCATACAACAATTAATTAAAGAAAAACACCAAACTCGAAGATTGTGGATCAGATCGAGAGACCCATCAGTTAAATCACACTTAAACTATCTAATACGCAAAACACAAAGGGAACTAGAACAGTATAGAATTGATAGTTATCAAACATACATCCGAGAGCTTGAACCACAAGACCCGACAATGTGGAGGGCAACCAGGCGCATCTTACAGAAGCAACATAATATATCAACCATTAAAGTGAATAACACAGCCTACTCATCGGATGAAGAAAAATGCTCATTGTTCGCCAGCCATTTGGCTAATACATTTACAGCTACTGATGAGTCTCCCAATAAAAAATTTACCAGCAAAGTCGAAGAGGAGCTGCAGAACGGGTATCCTCTTCACCCGGATGAAATATCACCGATAACGCCGTATGAAATCAAGGCAATAATAAATAAATTGCCATCAAAAAAAGCACCAGGTCATGATTTAATCACAAACGTCCTATTAAAAAACTTCCCAAAAAAGGCGGTAGTATACGTGGCATCAGTATTTAATGCTTGCTTAAGAATTGGATACTTCCCTGACACGTGGAAGTATGCCCATATCTTACTATTTCATAAGCCAGGGAAGAATTCTCACGATATTAACGGATACCGACCAATAAGCTTATTACCGACCTTATCGAAGTTATTTGAAAAGGCAATACATGTGCGCCTGCTAGAATACATCCGTCAAAATAAAGTCTTACCGAATTTTCAATTTGGATTTAGGAGCCACCACTCCACGATACATCAATTAAATCGTGTCACAGAGATAATCGAACGCGGATTCGAACAAAAATATTACTCAGCTGCCATATTTCTTGATATCAAACAAGCTTTTGACAAGGTGTGGCATAAAGGTCTCTTGTATAAACTTATGAAGATTGAATTACCTTGCTACCTCCTGTGCATCATCAAATCATTTTTAGAAAATCGCACATTTTCGGTTGCAATAAACTCTAAAATATCAGAAGTAAAAATGGTTAACGCAGGAGTCCCTCAAGGATCAATACTGGGACCCATCCTGTTTAATGTTTATGTGCACGATATTCCCCAACTGGAAAACTCCGCGTTGGCCATGTTCGCAGATGACACTGCCATCATCAGCCAAAACAACGACATCAACATGGCAATCTCACAGTTACAGGAGAATGTAAACACAATCAGTGGTTGGCTCACCAAATGGCGATTACAACTTAATGTCACTAAAACCGAAGCTAAAATATTTTCACTGCGACGTAAAGGCAATCCACCTAACTTAGTGCTACAGAACAAAGCGATCCCGTGGAAGAAAGACGATGAAGCCATAAAATACCTGGGTATCTACTTGGATAACAGACTTACATGGGGTTATCATATTAATAAAAAGCTCAACGAAGCCCACTCAAGACTAGTACAATTATACCCACTAATAAATAAAAAATCCCATCTTAAAATCAAATGCGGAACACTTTTATATTTATCGATCATTCGACCTGTAATTATGTATGGATGCCCTGTATGGGGTAGTGCCAGCGAGACCCATCTAAGGAAGCTTCAAACGTTCCAAAATAAAGTTCTACGAGTAGTATTAAATGCCCAATGGTTCGTTAGAAACAATCAAATTCACAGAGAAGCGGGGGTAGATTCTATCAAAGAAGCAATCAAAAAAATTTGCAAACGTCACTTTAATAACATTAGTGTTTGCCCAGCAACTGCCGTCTATTCTATCGGGGAAAAGAAGATTCACGCGAGGTTAAAAAGAAAGCTACCGCAAGATTTGTACATGTCGGGCTCTGAAGATAGTAAATAGATCCAAATTGTAGTGAGGAGGTGATTTTTGTGCCTTCATAGTGCTTTAACAGTGATAAGACACACATCATCACAGCCATGAATAGCAACACCAAGTGCTGAACTGGCTTAAACTAATAGTGAAAAAAAAATTAAATGCATAAGTGAGTAAACCAGAATTGAGATAAGACCACAATTTATAACTGACTCCAAGTTAGTCAACAGATTGATTGGGTAAATACAGAAACTACAAAAATGCGGAAGTACATTAATACAAATAATACAAAAAAAATAGCAATATTAAATTATATGATTTAGACAACAGGTCAAACTAATTCGAGATAACTCGAATTGAGAGAAAAATTCCCAGGCGAATGACATATGACAAAGAAAACAATGTAGCGGACGTAACCCCTATCTGAAAATAAATGGATCTACAAATCCACAAAGCTAAAATAATAATAATTAAAGTCCGAATACGAATTTCCGGAGTTGGTGAAGTTGGTATACGACGCAAGGCCTGGTGTTAAATCAGCTTAACTGACGCGTTAAAATTGTAAACGGTAGCGCCGAACAGAAACGTTATTGCTATTAATTAATACGCATAATTGTCCTATGATACAACAAATTTTACTCAACAACAAACTAAGTTGCCAATTGTCTAAATTTCAATAGTCATGTAACCGTGAAAGCAGTCTGAAGTTAGTGCATAAAAGTGTTGTTTACAAATTGGTGCAGCATAAACAATAGAATAATCCTAATTAAATATCAAAGTGCAGTGAACAACAGGTAAAAAAATTTAACTGAGTGCACCTACTGATGGTAAGTAACCAGTCGCAAATGCATATTATAGTTCAAAACGGTAGACAATACCAAAGAGTTAAAATTATAGCATATACACAGTATTGGCTTCCCCCGTGGAGTTTAGTACCTGCCGAGATGGTTTTAATGGACAACGGAGATCTGAATACGTTCGCCCGAGATAAAGATCACGGAACACTGGGACAAAAAAATCAAACCTGGGTTGTTTAAAAAGCTGATTGTCTTCAACTTGGGATGGCAAGTAGAAATCGACAGCTACAGGTGGACGAGATCGGCCGGTTGCTCGAAAAACGGCCCCACGAAACTCCACACAGCATGCGGCGGGTAACGTGTCAGTTTTTGGTAAAGTGTTTAATTAATCTGAGCTAGACCCAAAGAGAATTTAGCGAAACACTAAAATAACTCGCAGAGAACTGACTTAATTCTCTTATAGACAAGGATGACTGAGATAATCCACGCAGAAATTTCCAAAACTTAAATAACCTCTACACTTATACCAGCAACCACAACTTGCACCGCCAAGAACTCAAGAAGAAGTCCCGTTTGACGAAAGTTTCAGGAAATTCCACCCACCTAATTCCAAAATACACCTACAACTTCAGAACAATTTTCCCAAAATTTCCTAGACAACAAGAACTGAAAAAGTTTTAACGAAGGTCGGCGGCTAAAGGACCTGTAGGCAACCAACTCCACCCATCAAACTGCCGGGATGCTACTACAAAATTTAAACATAACATGTCATTCGGCACCAATCTGGGACTATATGGGAATGTTTAAAAATTTTCCAATTTAATTTCTAGACAATTTGCATAGTGCGGGTCGCCGCGTGCGATTAAGTGTTGCTGTGCAAAAACGCGATTACAGAGGTTAGCAATCTTCGTTTCTTTGTTCTGAATCGTCCTTTTCAACTATGTTAAGGTCTCACCATACACGTCCGCTTTAATTGTTATACCACGTAGCAGTAAATTCACAACAAACACGCCATCCCTGACTCTAAAAACGCTAGCCATAATCTTTCAGTTCTCGAACGTTTCCTTGAACCTTTTGGCTTTGGTAGAACTCGCATGCTTCCATTGCATTGATTGTTCTTTGGTTTCAACATTTGTCTACCAAGTCCAAGTGTTGTCGCCAGTCACAGTGTGATTCAGGTACTCACCGCCATCAGTTTTGCAGCAATGCAGGATGATCAGTGCAGAAGTCATTCGCTGGTTTTTGTAAACATCCCTCAATATCTTTGGCACGCACCTTGCACAAAGTTTGTGGTACTACTGGCTGTTCGTTCAATTTAATGTCATACTTATTCACTTTTTCCACCAGATCATTGTTTCTTCGGTCATCTTCGAAATTCTTATATCAATGTCCGATCAATCATTATTCCTAAACCATAAACCATTTTTGACGGTAAATTTCAGCAGCGTTTATGCTTTTTGCATGGAAAAAATGAATTACAGGCGAACCACACACTTGGCGGAAGTTTCAATCGTAGTGTTCATTTTAGCACTATATAATACAACTTAATACAATGACAGAACAAGGTAAAATGACGTGTGGCTAGCTCGTCAACCACACCGTCACACTGTATCAAACTGACTATGTCCCTAATCAGTCGGGACTATTTAAATGACCTCGATTACATTAGTCGAAAGAGATGGCACGCACTTTTACGACTGAATGAAATACACCATTAGGAAGGAAGAAATATTTATGACTGACAATAGAAATCAGAACATTGTTGATAATTTAATTACAGTAAATGTTTAGAATAGTTTCGATACAACGATTCATGTTGTAATTTTCTAATGGTATGAGATATAATAAATCTCTTCTATTAATCAAGTAGCTGGTGAATCTGTACACCGGATGATTTACAGGAGAGTACGATTCTACCATTCGAACAACAGACAACCCAAAATACTTAACACAAGGTGGTGCGATATTTAAATTTTTATTGGCGGTGTTATGAATCGGAGATGCCTGTTTGATATGATTGGTATTTTATTCTACTAATTTTTAAATGAAATAACAAGAACAACAAAGTCTTATTTATAAATACCTCAGTTTAAGTATTTTAAATATCATATTATTCAAATTTTGTTTGTGTTAAGTGAGATGTAAGTCAGTAAACTGCCAAGCACTGCCACGGGCTTACATGGAAATGTGATACATAAAGGATGACATACCCTAACGTAGTTCAGAGGAGGAGGAGGGGGGGTTCATTTTGTAAAATATACCGCGCTTACATCTGATCAAATTCGGGATAAATTCGTAATAAGTGAAGGCCCAATGGGAATGAATGAATGAATGGAACTCACCTTTTCACGCAATCGATCTTAATAAAAAAAAATGTGAATTTCTATCCCCGTAAACAAAAGGACGCAACAATCACTCTCAGCTGCCCTTACAGGAATCTTATCTTTACTTTACAATTAAAATAAGAGTTGAGTTTACAAGGCATTTAATTAAAAAATACACGGAAAATGGTTAAATGATTATAATTCGGTAACGAACAAAGATAAACATTATTTAAAAAAACAATTAAACCTAAGCTAATAATACCTGAAAAAAGATACTGCAGAAAGGCCTTGTACACGCAGTGTTTTCTTATGTCGGCAAAGTTCTTCCAATAAACCATACAAAATATACACTGATTTACCCAGATTTTACAACCAACGGCGTCGTCTCAGGGGGCCTTGGAGCAGCTGAAGCGTGGCTAACAAGGGTTTTGAAAATTTATCTTTTTCGATGGAAAACTGACCCTTCAGGGGGGGCGGGTATAAAGCTTGAATCAGTCCCTGGGTGTAGTGGTGGAGTTTTACAGTTGCTTCTCTCGAAATCGTTTGTTTTTGGCAGATTTTTCATATTGCGTCATACGACGTAATTTCCCAAATCGGTACTTTAAGCTATATTATCGCCCAATTTTTTGGGAAACCGAATATTCCCCTTTTTCGAACGTACCGTGAATGGTACCGTAGAAAGCGAAAATTATTACCTATTGGTAAATTATACTGATTCAGGCACCCGAGGGTAGTGTTAAATCTGCGTAACACTCAGGTCGATAGCTAGAGCCTGACTTTCGTCTTTTCCCCGCTTTTAATAGTATGAAGACTCGGATTAATGCTGCGTTTGCAGAAAGATAAATAAATGTCGCGCATACAGGGTGCGTTCTATAAAAGGGGCCGAACATCACCGCACATCAAACAGGTAGCTCTAATTCATAATTCAGTCAATAAAAATTTAGATATCTCAGTACCGTATGATGCGTTTTGGGTTGCCTATGTTTGAAATGGTAAGCTCTCCCTCCTGTATTTTTCCAGTAGTACGCCTATGTATTATGATTAGTTACAAGATAATTTACATACAAATCAAAATAGAAGCAAACAACTTTAATAAACACGTAATCTTTCAGCGACCAAAACTAGAATAACTGGCACTTAGCAGCGACAACTAACAATAAGTTGACCAATAGTAATGCTAACCTTCATTTAGACCTTTAATATGGCTTACTCTTTTTTCTTTGACTTTTGCTTCTTGCGTGGTGTAAAAGAATAGGTCGTAAACATAAAAGCAAAGCACATTTAATAAAAACTATATGCAACGCATATAGAAGAGATGAGGGTTGTGCGATAATTTTTATTTATATTGGATCGCTTTTAGACTACACATTAAATTTTTAAATCAAGTATACACAAGAAATTCTCACTTTTATCATTTTAAAAATGTCGTACTGAGATTTTATTGCCACTTAACCCTATCACATTTTAAAATTTGGGATTTGAATTTAGGTTTTAGAACCGTAAACGATTCTCAAATCTACGAGCTAGATTTCGGTCCTGATCCTAGATCAGACAAAGGATTCTCGCTTTTGAGAATTGAAATCTGTTTTTAATGGTATCGAACACTTTCTGAAGCCAGAATAGCTTCGTAAAATATCCAATTTTAACAGCACTTGTAATTCTTTAAGTATAACATGAAAACTATAAAATAAAAACTATAAAATTAATGTTAGTTTTAAATGGCATCCCCGGCTTCCTTTTTCCTCAAAAATAATCTTGACGTTTACGAAGTCATAAACGACGATTTTCACATTGATATTTTTATTAAATTATTTCAAAATAATAAAAAGTAATTGCAAATGCAAACCATAAAGTATTTACAAACACTTCAGATTTTAAATTTTGTTGTAATTCTAGCGTTCTTCGGGGGCTAGTAAAGTGACTCAAAATGAGTGTTTTCCATTGTCACTTCAGCTAAGCTACCTTTTCAGTTGCGGTTTTTAATAACTAGTATATCCGAGATAAATAAGGCGAAAAAATTATCAAAAAAATCATAAAAACTTCAACCTCATAATTTATCTGATTTTCTCAGAATCACAACAATGCCAAGGCTCGGTTGCCATTGCAATTATTTAATTCCTTTAATTGGAACATATTTTTGTGTTCCTCTTTGTCGTGTACGTAAATTTGTAACCAATAGCCTATGTTTGATGATCTAATCGAAAGTTAAAGACACTTTTTTCTTAAACTTGCAAACGTTCCTCTGTTTCGTTCGTAAAAAAGAAACATAATTTGAATTTCAATACAATGAAAATTGGAATGTAAGCGTTAACAGAAAAAATGATTCTATTATGTATACGGGCAGGAAATTCCGAAGCCTGCAAAAAAATGTCGGCGCTCTAGGGTATAATACGATAAAAGCTACATCTAAAACTGGCATCCTAGGGGTAGTTTTTTAAACAAAGCATTCAATTCTACGTAGTTTAAAAATTTCGTTCGCATATTCAAGTACACTTTACATAACGTTCCAGCTTTATATCATCCCACCATATTTGATGGAAAAATTGCGCTTGACTTCCCACTGCTCCAGAACTATTAAATATTCATTTTGATTAAAACCAAACAGCTTTTACTTCACGCGAGCATTTATTTGATAATTAATTTTGCAAATAGGGGATTCTGAACTGACCAGGCAATTCATAACTACTTGTAACCTTTTACACCGCGAACAATTATATTCTTTTCTCTGTCTGTCCCTGGGTTTAAGGCCGTCTATTTGAACGCTGAAAAACAAACTGCAGCCAATGTAAAAAAACAATACGTACAATATATAACCAAATAAATTAGCTACGGAGTCTTGAAATTGTGCTGATTTCACGTTGGTGCTGTGTGGATTATAATATTAAACGATGGTAGTTTGTAATAAGATGAAAAAATATCATCAAATTAAGTCCACATACAGTAAGAGCTTTCCTTGCAGACAGCTCCAGTAAGCAGGCATCACTCTTAAACAGACAAACTTCCTGGCACCAACTTTGTTCGTATAATGTTCTACATTAATGATGTTCTTATAAGCGGATGCTCTCATAAACGGACGCGGACACCGTATATCCACACTGTCTGAATAAACGAATATGTACGTTGCGTACATTAAAATGGTACCAAAAAAAAAGATCCTAAAGATTGCACTGCAACCGAATTTGATCCTGGAAGTGATCTATCGTTATCAGCACTCTCTGATTTGTTAAACAGTGTCAAAGATTTAGAACCTACACATGAACAAAATCTAGAAAAGTTTATAACCATGGGCAGATATACTCAAACAGAATACGAAATCATTGACATTCAAAGGTTAAACGTTGAATTTGAAAATTACGGTAAGGAAGATCCCAAAAGTGAATAAGAATATGTAAGGAGATCATCGACGATGACTTCCGGCATTTCAACACATAAAAAATCTAGAGAGCCATTTCCGACACTGTTTTATGCACAAAAAAGAGAAAAATTACGAGAATCGAACATTTAAAATGTTGTTCAATATACTACCGACTAGGTTTTATTTAATTATATACATGCCTATTTAATTCATTCGTTATGCGCATTTTTCATTTGATTATTGCTTACAGTACATATACGTATGCGCTCCAAATATACAAAAATAAATAAATGTAAATTAAAATTGTTATTTTTAAAATTTCTTCTAATAACTGGACGAAAACGTGAGGACCGTGAGTGCTCATGGAAGCTTTCACTGTATACCATAAACGTAGATCGAGTTTACCGAATCCTTGGCAATTTTTTATCATCAGGTCTTATAATATTTTTCATAATTTTTTCACCTTACTTCAAACTCTGATAATTTGTCTACGACTTAAAAATAACAGCAAGTGGGAATCTCTCCTTTTAAAGTAAATACAGTGACAATAGCAAACGCTATGAAACCAGTTCTAGGTCATTTGCTCGCCACTACTTGCTGGCCACCACTTGCTCGCCGCCGATTGTTCGACACCGATTGCTCGCTAGGAAGGATGTTCGTAGGGACAGTTACTCGCCATTCATTTGCTCGACAACCAACCTGCTCACAGTAGTAAACATAACTGCAGCTCAGGAAAGCCAGTTTATATTTTGTGAAGTCCCTTCGTTTGTAAAATAATATAGCACATCTCTTGATTCACAATTAAAACCGTTACTTTAATTATCAAATGACACAGGTAATAGGGAAAATATTATTTATTAAATAGATTTTGATATTTTAAAGAAATATTCATTTATGGAAGTGATCTGAGTGGATAAGGGATTATTAAAATTTATGGAAACTTAAAATGCTGTTTCTATATCAATAACATAATTGTAACGATGTTTTGAGAAGTTATTAATGGAAAATAATTTTAAAATATATACAAGATAAGAATCACATACACATCTAGTTAATTTCATTAGGAACAATAAACAATATCACTCTATACCAGTTTAGATACAAGAACAGGCAACCCTGCTTTGACTATCAACATTCCTTGGAGGAATGTAAGAATTTGAAAATTACCAACATTATATACTAAAGATCTCGGGGTCGCTGTTATAATTGGTCGTACTGTACCAACTCGTGTAGCTAGTAATAAAGCAAGTACACACAAAAAAAAAACAGGGAAAATCAAGAAAAATATCATATAGATATCATTAGTTAGCAAAATCATTTCAAAATTATTAGAGCTTTCCCTAAAACAATGACACAAAACAATATTCAAGTTCGTAATTCAACATAAACGTAATAAAACACCAATTATTATTTTATTTATTCTTCCAAATGTTTCTTATTTTCTTTATAAGAAACACCCACCTTATTTATTTGATCGTAACTTTGGTGTAATGCACTCCTGTCTTGAATTTTTAAAATCTGCCACCTTCGGCGCGAAGGACGCGGCAACACGTGATGAGTTCCGCGAACGACAACAGTAAACAAGTTGTCCAGGGTTTTGTCCGACCAAATCATTGCAGTTAATTGTAGTTTGTTGTATTCAAATCTCGGCCACACGTAAGTAAATGCAGCTCTCAACCCTTTTTTCCAATTAGGATACATCATTAATTGTTTATAAAACGTGCTTGAATAATTTCCTGTACATAACCTCCAAGATGTTTCAAGGTAAAATTCCTTATTTGAGTTTCTTCTTTTAATTTAATTTTTTTATTTCATTGTTTCGAAGCACTTCCTTATATTTATTTATCTATATTTAATTATTTTTAATTATTTGTTGTAGATTCCAAATTTTCCACAAGTTACATTGACGTTTCTGTCAACTTGTCAAAATAAATTATCGACCAGCTTTAAAGAACTGAAAATCGATAAAAGAAATGAAGAAATCTCACGCCAACTATCTATTTTTCCATGAAATTGGAATTTTTTTGCGATTTTCACTCATTCTCGATTGTAAGTGGAAGAAAACACTTTGAAAACATAAATAAACATTAACATATTTATTTTAATTCAAAAACGCTAACTTAGAAACACGAAATAGAGATTTAGCGAAGCTGCAAAATTTGCGTGCTTTCAGCTTGGTGGTCTAAGTGCAACTATAACTTGTTTTTCAATACAAAATTCATCGTTTATTAGCGAGTTACCTAGCAACCCAATACATACAAACAAATTTTTTGGTGGTCTCCAAGGGGCTCAACCATCATAATGAAGCATTAAAATTGATTAAATTAATTAGGAGTATCTTTAAAATATAATAACATTCTTATCACTAATATTACCACAAAAAGTAAATCACGAGTATGTTCCTTACACAATTACAATCTTTTCGATATCTTACTCGGCATATTTTTGATAATGCAGTTGGAAATTAACAAATAATTTTACATTAAATTGTAACTAAATTAACAAAAACAACTTCAATGTTAATTAGATTCAACACTAAGGTTCCTCACATACGTAAGGACATTACTACAGACATATTTTTCTCAAAAGAAAAGTATTAAAATCACAAATTTACATATTAGTATGAAGCTGTCAAAATGATTACATATGTACTCATATTTGTTAAATTACAGTTCAAGAAAGCACAAATAAGATTGAAAAGTATCCTCTATGCTTTTCTAAAGATGAATATAGACTAAAATAACCAATTTTGCTAAAGTACATCCACAAGAAAAATAGAAGAGAAAAAAGTTCATATTGTGTGATGAACGAGAACGAATTGACCTGTCTGAATAAACAACTTCAAAATTAAATTTTCTTAACCGTTTGGAGATGAACATGTTTGTATTTTTATTTGTACTAACTATCTGACCTTTAAAACCTATTAATTCGGTTACAGTTTACCCGTATATCAATTTGCACTCATTTTTTGAGTAATAGCCATTAATCCGTCCAAACCGTCAAAACTTAATAGCAGTAAGTGGAAATATTATTATTAGGTTTGTCTATTTATAACTAAAGCATATTTCTTGAATGTGATCAGATCAAAATAAGTTTAATTAAACAAATAATGTATTTACGTAAGAAACTATGTTACAACTAACTGGTTTATACCATAGGCTAATAAATAAAATTTATTAGCCTATGTTTATACTAAACTTGCTTAGTTCGGAAGGTATGGCAATTATATAACTTAGATCATTTCAAAAAAATATGCTATTTGTTCATACATTCCCCAAAATTTCTTTGTGACCATTTTGATCTTCTTTTAATGCTACACTTGAAATGAATATAACATTCAAAAATACAAAGAAGCCAGTCGAGAGAGAGATTTTCTCATGAATTTTATTTACTATTCAATCCTGAAATTTAAAATACGGATGAATGGATTCCCTGCGAAAAATAATTACAAGATCATTTAAATTGTATACACCATCTTACATGCATCTGCATCGCTCAAATACGATTTAGAAATGTTATATAGATCTAAAACTAAAAATTTGTAAAAGAATCACGTTGAGAATTCCTGAATATGTTCAAGTAAACTTACAAAACATACAAAAATAAACACATGTTTAACTTTAATTATACAGAAATGGCAGGAAAAGAAACAAATTGCAATAATATCTTATTTTTAGAAATATATCGTGTGGAAGGAAACATAAATTCTATATATCTGAAATCAGATATTGATAATTTTAATCTTAACTTATTTCAATTCAATTAAATACCAGCCGCTGTGTTTATTAATTATAATAGAAATATGACATCTATGCGTAATTTTCACTTTCTCTTATTTAGACTTTCCGAAATTGTTTGCAGCTTCTGCCAACTGTTCTATTTATTTCAAATGACCAATCTACGTAACTTTATAATAATTTCACTATTACAATGATTTTGAAAACTAATTTTTCTTTTGTTTTGACGAAGAAAACTTCTATATTTGGGCTGAAATTACTAGCTGTTGAAGATAAGCTTAATTAACTATAGGCCAAATGCATGAAATTATATTTTCAGATAACAGATTCCTACCCAAAGAATTGGTTTTCAAAATACATACCTAATTCAAACATCTAACTAAGTTAATATATTTTCTGAATATTATAATCACAGCGCTTTCATATTTATCCGTATGTTTATTATGAACCAAAAGTAAAAGGAAGCCGAATAAACAAAACAGCGCCGGACATGAATTACTGTCATCGGTACCCAGCAGGAGTTTTAAGCCCGTTTAACGACAGTACCTGAGCAATTTACTCTCTCTTAACAAGAGCACCGCACACTTTAATGTTTACATCAATCCCCGATCCCTTTACCGCAGTATTATAAACATGGTTAGATATTTACAATTTCTTACACAGAGTAATGGCCCTGTACGTAGTTTTATTGATGTACGTGTTTTAGTATATTATTTTTATGTAAGTTACTTAGGGAATGTATAGGATGAAAACAAATAAATTCAATTATTTTTTGTATTTTAATTTTTATTCTCTGGTGATCCTGGCTATAAGAAGATAAGAGTCCTTTGTCAAGTTGCTACTTAAGAGTAACAAATGGTGGAGGCGCCGGTCGCATTGATGTAAATATTGAGGCCAGCATTACATAAGCTATGAAGTAATAAAATAAAATTATAATTTAGGCTTAACGTTTTTGAATTAGGTTCCTGATAATATATTTAAGGGATTCTACAACAACATTTCGAGTTTTATTTAAATATCGTCATTAAAGTTTCGACATAGATATGTTAGTGATTTACAAAAAATACTCTATTATTTTGTATTATACATAAAATACGATGCGGATGCAAGCACAAGAATCTTTTGTAAATTATGTCTAGAACAAGATCATAGACAGACACGGTTGATCTACATCTTAAATTTCTTCCTTGCAGGCTATTCATTTATTCAATGATTTTCAAATACTGACTAACTACCAAACACTGAACAAATATGTCGAAGAGGAAGACAGTATGTTAGAACAGAAACTATAGTAAACGTGACATTTTTGTATTGTAATGTTTACTTCAATTCTACTCAAAGTAAAAAAATGTCATATAAAGTACCAATTACGTTCTATACTTTTTAGCATTTGATTTGTTGGGTTAAATACGCTATGTTATAAAATTACCCAGTTTCCTCTCTTTCGATGGTATATTAAGGTGTTAAAATATTTTACAAGTGAGTAGGGGGTATGTACCAATAAGTTTAACAAGAAATGATTCGTTGCTTTCCTGTTTAGTTGCGTTTTTGTTCTAAGAAGCGCAGCAAAACATACATATATTGGTAGTTTAAAGTATCAGTAAATAACTTAACTTTCACAAAATCCTATATTCATTTACATATTTTTCAAAACAAAATAAAATTACATCTTATTACCAACTTTTCCGTTTTTTTTTTCTTCTACTAGCTCTTCAATAATTTCTCAATATTTTCACGCCGAAAAACATACGTTTAAAAGTCACTGAATGATAAGCTCGAAAATGTAATAATAGTATTAGAAGTTGAATATTATTGCATGTAGTTGTAAATTAGAAACATCCTGTAGAAGATATTTAAATTCTAAACAGTACGACACTTATCTGAAATGTGTTCGTGTAAACAGTAAAATAATTTTGAAAAATTCTATAAATTTTCAAAGTTTTTATTACCTCATAAAATATACATTTCACATTCTATAAGGCAAAGGCCGTTATAGGAGTTGCGTCCTGTTCAACCAAGAAAAATTGTATGCCGTTCTTTAGCTACTAACTGTTAAAGATAGACCGCCATTTTTCAAAATTTAAGACAAAGTTATTTATTTCCAAAACCTTGAGCGAAAGATATCTAAAACCTAAAATTAACGTCGTTGTTAAGATAAACAATAAGAAATCTACAACGTAATAATATACAGGATGTTCCATTTAAAGAAGTTGTCCATTGTCCCACTAAACCAGAATACCCTGGATAGTCAATAATAATTTTAAGTTGTACACGATAATCAAAAAAACAACTTTTGTATTTGAAGTTTTCTCCAAGCTGCTATAATAAAGACATTAGGAAACAAAACCGCCCTATTATGTCACCCTGTATATAAGAAATCAAACAGCCATTTTGCCTCGCATATGTGGAATCCACACGAAAAATACTTTCTTATTTGAAAACCCGATATCAATATCTCAAAGGTTCTAAAATGGACTACTTGTTGGTGATTAACTCCCTCTACCGGGAGAGCGGTTAAAAATAGTCCCATATAATGTTACATCAATTTGATTAGCACCCATGTAGCTTTTCAAAAATGCTATAATATACTGGGTGTTCCATTTAAAAATACAAATGTTTAATGCAACACTTTGTATGTGAACACCTTGGATAAAAGATAATAATTTTAAAATATTCACAAGGGGTGTAGCTATTATCTAGCGAAAACAGAATTTTAATATGTTTCCTGATTGAGGAGCTATTTTCAATGGCTGTGTACAATACACGAAAAAATAACACTTTCGTAAAGAATCCCAACATGTATTTGTTACATGAAAAACGTCCACCGGTAATAAATGCATTGTTTTATTGGACGAGATCTAGGACGCAGTTTTCCAAGCATCCATATACACTGAAGCTCTTAGCTTATTGTGCACCCTAACTATGAATTATGTCTATCTCTGGTAGTTCGAACCGCAGTAGTGATTTTTAACGTGTCACACATCGCAGTGGCACGGGACCTACGGCTTTACGTCTTATCCCACAGAAGGCGCACTTTCAGAATTTTACCCCGCAAGAAAAATCTCACTCACCTCGGCCAGGTTCGAACCCGCGTCCCTTGGATCTTAAGGCAAGTGCGCTAACCACTAGTCCACCGAGGCTGTATCATAAATGCATGCTCATAACATTTGGGAAACAAATATACATAAAACATGGTTTGATGGATTTATAATAAATTGCAAAGCCTAAATATGCGAATATTATATAATAATTACACGTTTAATATTCTGCCCGTTTTGTGTAAATTAAATAATTAATTCATGCTGGCAATGTGATCTATTTACGTTTAATGAGTAATTAATCTTTTACATGTCGCAATTTAATTACCTGCTAAAACATGCTATATAAAATGAAAAAAAAACATTAATCCATCATGCGGCATCGAATAGAACAACATTTTTTCATGCAAAATACATTTACGTTCGTAACGACGCTATAAAACCGCCCCTTAAATATTCTATTCACGAGTACGAGAAATTTGAAATTTCAGGCGAAGTTTGCCTTTGTGTCTTCATTTCACCAATAATGTTTGTTAAGATAAATAACGCGTTCCCTTCAACTTCATTTTGCTGAGGAATTTACGTCATGGGAGCTTTTCTGTTACTTCCCCCATTTAAGTTTGAGTGTATCTGTATTTCGCTGAAAAATGATCTTCCTTATTTTAAATTGTCTTACATATTACAATCGCCATTTAAGCTTCTTTTTTGCGCAATAAATCAAAGCAATTTATTGTTTGACTTGTTTTTGCCTCGAAGAAACATAAGACACAATTATTTGGAAAGAATGGCATAAACAAAAGTAAATAAAATTATTATGGCAAAATAGAAAAGCGAAATAAAATAATTTTGACATCCATACTCTCAGGTTTTGTTGGCTACATATTATTTTATTTGATATTTTCCGCTTCAGCAGTTTTCCCAACATTTTACAGCATTAATTTAAATAATGTAACTTTCTAAAGCTCGTTGTTTTCGTTTAAATAAATGAATGGAATTTAATTCTAAAACCTGCCAGAAATTTTGGGCTGATATGTTCGACCGCAAAAATAATATTTATAAAATAAACCCGCTTTGTATAAAAACCCGAAAATAAAACAGATTCCCTATAAAACAATAATTTATGGAAGTTTCTAAATCCGTTCAATACAACTGCTGATATCAAACAAAACCACTATGTGGGAAGGTAAACTTCTAAAAATAAATTCACAAGCTGGAACAGACAAATCAGTTCAACAAATTTCCAAACTTTAGTCAGGTTGGGGTAAAATGTCAGCACATCTAAGAACTTTAATTTGTCAGCTGTGATCCACAAAAAAGAAAATTTTAGGATAACTGACAAATAGACGAAGTTAACGCAAAAAGTTTACAAACATCTACCAGGTAACAAAAAATTTCCAGGCAGTTAGCAGGTACCTAGAGTTCTGAAAAAATGAGCAAAATACTTTGTTGAGACATCTTAATACATACAGCTTCTTAACGTATTTCTAAAAGTTTATTCACGCCATATCATAAGATCTCATAAAATACAGAATTACCTTTAAGGGGGAACTTAGTTGATCTTGGAAAAGTCACATTCACGAATATCGACTACTGCAACTTTTGACTTGGGTGAGGAAGTGTTGTCGTTAAGCAGCAATACTTCGATCAGTAACTTACTGCTACGTTTCTCGACCATTTTTTTCGGACAGTTTTCATATTAAATTGAAATATTTTTCCCCAAATAGTTATAGATTTTGACTGCGTGTTATTAGTTAAACGATTATTCCGTCTTCCCAACAATTTTTTTGGTGGCAGTAATTATTTACGTTTTCATGGCATAGATTATCATTCTCACGAGATTGCCCTGATGAATCCACTTTGCATCAGCGGTGTTTTACTGAAAGTCTGCTTACTATTTATTCAGTAGTGCATGATTTTCCATCACACATTGTACTCGTTTCTGCTTAACAAAAATAGAAAGTTGTCTGGGCACACACTTTTGATTTCCGCCGATGGTCAGGCAAAATCCGTTCTACAGCTATTTCTAGAACTTTAGCTCAGGGACTATCAAAAACCATTTTCTGAAGGGAACGATATTTTCATGTCTGTTACTAGTCCTGATCTGGACTCATCCTTCACATATTTTCTTCCTCGATGAATCTCAATTTGATCCGTTCTCAAGAGATTACGTTTGCATCATAGGTATTTTGAAGTCGTTTTTCCATTTATTTTGGAGCAATGTCTTTCAAAATCGGAGTTTTAGTGACTGCATTCTGTTTAAAACGGTCGTCTTCCATCTTTCACATAAAACAGGTTCAAGATATACAAATAACCACTTACATCTAAGTTTACTTGTTGTGACAGATGAGATTGGCAATTGATTTGGAGTCGTACCACTTCGCTAAAGAAATCCAGCCCGAAATCTTTGGAACTCCCATCGTAATGACTCGATTTGTCACTTATTTAAAATACAAAACTTTGGTAATTTATACGATTGTCAACATTTTTCGTTTGTTGCTTCCAAATTAATTCGTTTTAGTTTGGAAGCAACATTTTGAAATTGCGTAAATTAATAATAATTAACAACGACTTAGTTTAGTTATCCTTACTTAGAAGACGGTTGACGTTAAGTTATTGGAAATTGCAATTTGCAACGATTTTCAAACTATAAAACTTATGTATACACAATTGCCCTGGTAGAAAGATTTACAAACAGAAATGCAGATTTCAAAATTTAAACGGTTTATTGGTTTTTTTAAGGTAACTAAAACAAAACTATATCATTTTTGTGGGCATATCATAATTAATTACAAATCTGACGCAACTACGAGAACATAGAAAACTAGGTGACAAAGCTGATCAAATTACAGCTTCCTACTTTACAAATAAAAATAATGACTTTAAAATAATCTAAACCTTCGTGACCCTTATCAACTCACAAAACATGGAGAGAATAATATTCTATGTTTATGTTATGGTTACTTTAAGCAACCTAAACCATCCAGCTTCACAATAATTCCCATTCTTTCAAAATTTATAATGCGTTTATTTATATATTTATATATAATATTAGTATACGCTTTTACTAAAAATGTGATTAACGCAGAAACGTATTTATGTAAAGGTATCTACAAATTACGCCAATATTTAAATGCATTTCTCCTTCCTTATCGCCCTAATTCGTTTTGTATATGTTTTATATTATTCAAAAGGCTCGTTTAGTATAGAACCATTTTAGTTTCTGCTTCGCATGAATTACCATAAACCAACATTCCTAATATTCGCAGCTATAAGGCTTTCTGTTTTGTTTTTGATTGAGCGAGATCTATGATGGGGTTTTCCAAGCACCTCTTTGTACTTAGGCAGTTTGGCTCACTGTAAACCCTAACTATGAAATTTGACCATTTGAGGTAGTTCCAACTCCAGTAGTGATTTTTAACGGGTCACAGATCGCGGGACCTATAGGCTTTACTTCTTATCGGAGAAAAGGCCTACTTTCAGATTTTTCCCCGCAAAAATATCTCACCAAACTCAGCTAGATTCGAACCCACGTCCCTTGGATCTAAAGGCGAATGCGTTAACCACTAGAACACCGAGGCCGGCAATAATAATACCAGGGTTACGTTTATATATACGTAATCACACACGTTGGTCCTGAATTCGCTTTTTGCTGCCATACTGATGAAAATAATTAAGGAATGAACAGTTGAACTATAGTAGGATATTTTTTCGGTGTCCGTCAACTTGCTCACCACCGTCTGCTCACCACCGTTTGCTCGCCTGCCGTTTCCTCGCGAGTCTTTCTGCTGCTTGCTTGGTACGTCAGTTGCTCTTCGGACAGATGCTCGACAAGCAATTTATTCTTAAAATTACTGAATTTATCTTAGCCCTTCAGCATCAAAACTGCAAGTCACCAAATAGAACTTATACAACTTCCGGTTCTAGTTCCAAACTCTTTTCATAAGATATTGAATTAGGTAAATTTTTAATAAACTTCTAGAGTCTAGATTATAAAGTAAGTCATTTTCACGAATTCTCTGACCATACATTCGCACACACGCATAAATACGCATTTTGTAAAAACAACTTTCTGGTGTTTTTTGGTGTAAAACGAATATTTCCTTAAAATAACAAAAATCTATAAAAATAATTCCCTCCCAATTATACCTGTGGTATCCGAAAATAAACCTAAAGGTTTTAATTATGATTCAAAAGATATGCTAAATTATTTTACAAACGTAACTAACTAAATTGAAACTAGTTTTTCTGCGTTAGTGCAGTTACACAGTACTGCGAGCAATTTGACTGTCGTGCAAATATCCTGGCTAGCATCTTTCTCAACGAGCAATCAGCATTTGAGTAATCGGTGGCGAGCAAATGGCGGCGAGCAAGAGGTGGCTAGCAAATGACCTAGAACTACATTTTCCTATAAAATTTATATTTGCATTTTGTCTTACTGTGATTTTTTACACGTTACTCCTATTCAAAAGTAACGAATTCTTATTATAACTTCTTTTTATAAGTAGTGCATCCAAATCTACTTAGAAAAATTCCTGTTATCTCTTGGTTAGTAAGAAAAGTAATGTATTCCACCTTACTCCTTGTAAAAAATAACGCGTTCTCTTTATGTTTTACTCATTATACAGAAGCAAAGCGTTTTCGTTATTCATTACTTGCTAAATTAAATAACTTTCAGTTTATACTAGGCGGTGGCTTTTAAAAAGTCATGCATTTCCTCTGCCGTTTAGGCGTTTGCAAAATTAACGCGTTGTCGTTAAAGACACCCTTTAAAAGGAATGCATTACTTCAATCATTACATCCTCAAATTAATTAATAATTTGCGCTTTATAATGCAATGAAAATAACAAAAAGAAACATGGAAACAATAAAAGCTACAGAAATAATGTACTGGAGGCGTAGTTGTGGCCTAACGAAACTGGACCGAATCCCAAATACAGAGATAAAAAGAAGGATGGGCGTAGAAAGAACAATTATGGACAGTATAGAAGAGAAAAGACTTAAGTGGTACGGACATGTCCAAAGGATGAAAGAGGAGAGATGGCCACAACAAATTCTTAAATGGAGACCACCTCAAAGAAGAAAACGAGGAAGACCGCGTCGAACCTGGATTGGGGGCGTACGAGAAGCCATGACAGCAAGACATATGGAAGAAGAAGACTGGAGGGATAGAGACAAGTGGAAAAGGGGTTGCGAGAGACGTCCTGTGTGATGTACAATTATTATATATGCCATATATTGTATATATAATGTAAACTCGCAAATATATATATATATATATATATATAAATGCAATGATTATACTATTACTCTTAATAAGTAACATCTTTTCGTTAACCACAAATCAGTAATAGAAATCCATCAAAATTGAAAAACGTTACTTAGATTTAATGGTAACCACAAAAAATGGTACTCCATTAAAAAGAATAATTGAAAACAATCATGGCTACATTAGGAAAATACTTGGGTATCTTAATAACTAAGAAAGGGCCATATAAATAGTATATTATACACCAAGGTAGAAAAGTCTACTATTATAGCCCGAGGGCTAAGTTTAGATCCCGAGGCGCGTAGCGCCGAGGGATGTAAGGCCCGAGGGCTATAAGACTTTTCTACCGAGGTGTATATACTTTTTTTTTCACTACTAATAACATAAACTCTTATAATTGTCAATTTAATGACTATTTTAACTTAAACCTGTATTTATTTCAAATTATAAAACAAATGGCAGTTTTTTGTTTTGTTGGTATGACAGTTGTTTGAAAATGGTTAATAAATTTTGACATAAAAGTTAAAATAATACTAATCTATGCATTATTTGCCTTGATAAATCATCATTGGTATTCAGAAATATTGTTTTTAAGCACTGGTTTCACCTAAAATACTGAAATTATTAACAATTTTCTCTTTTTAACGTTGCGTTGTTCTGCCATCGGCGAAATTTATATTGACACACTTCTCATTTGTTACGGCGCGAAAAACGTATATTCAAATATATCAAAGATTTTAAAATTAAATTAATTGTTTTAAACAACGATTTCAATGCATAAAATACCATTAAATAGAATTTCCCCATAATACTTGATCGTGTTATAACAAAATTCTCTTTGAAATTGTCACAGGATACTCAAAAAATATAAATTTGTTCATTATACACCAGTGGTTAATAATGAAAAATTATTCACCTGTCACTGCGCCGAGGTAGAGAAATTGAATTTCACGGCATTCTAATATGTGTCATAATGCTACGCCATATTACTAGTAGTGAAAAAAATTTGTTACTATGCAGATAAGAATATTGGAAATATTATTTAATACATAAACTCTTCATTTATACTTATTATAACGTACTTTTAAAACACTTTCTAGTAAGTGATATATTGTCAACCATTCCCAAATTTTGAACAATTATATTTAAGGCCGGTCTTTCAGTGTTCCAATAAAGTTCTAGGTAAGCTAACAGTAGAAGTTATCCTCTTTGTTACGGTATTTTCTGTCTTTCCATTGTCCGGTAGTTTACGTCAGAGGTTAGTTTACTTATTCCATAGAATTAAACTTATCGGGTAGTACAAGCAGCCGACAGTACTATTTCAGCAGGATAAGGCAGCTACGAGTGTGTGCGAGGCAATACGAAACATTTCGAGCGGATGTAAATGTAAATAAACTTTTTATAAAATTAATACTATGTTTCTGGTGTAGTAACTAATAAATAGATACATTTTACAAACTGAAGAAGCGGAAATTGTGAGTCTTTTAAATCCAGACCGAAGCCTTATCGTGGTAATCATTTTGATTTTGGAATGATTTAACTTTTTCTGGAGATTTAAATTATAGATAGCCACTGTTCAAACACTACCGGAAGAAATTCAAATAAGTTACACCAAATAATAAAGTTGTGTAAACGTTTATATTTCATGAACCATCGCATAACACACATGGAACAATGGCTTTTATATATCTTTGCGATTTTATGCAAACGGTAGTTATGTGATATTACTGCACGTGGAATTAGTGGCGTTAGTAAACTTACCCCAAGAAAAAATTATTATAAGGGTTACACACAGTGGCGGCTTGTACTAAAGGGCACAAGGGCACGTGCCCACCCAACCACCAAGATAAACACAGAAAGAAATTCGCATGTAATTCAGTGCATTATTTTAATTTCATTATTTTAACGATGATATCAAATTTTCTTTCCGCACCACAAGCGCGGCTAACACGCTCAAAACTACTTTCCGGGGAACGCTCTGATTTGTACCTATGTAGAGGTGATTCGGTTGCCTATCGGTTATCTTCGCTATACACGATATACCAGGCGGATGTGGCACCGAGCACATTGTTCCCCATTTAAAGACAACGTTTGAATTTGCACTTTGGAGCGCTGTTTTCGCGCAATCGCGCGTTTGAATTCAAAGACGAAAGTGACGTTTTTCAATGATGGAAGTTAATTGTGTGCAAAAAGATCGACTGAACGCATTGGCGGTCCTATCAATAGAAAAGAAGTTCGTCCAGTCTATCCCGGATTTTGACAACAAAGTCATAGACGTCTTTTCCAGCATGAAAAATAGGAGAATGGATTTTATGTACAAAAAATAGGTAAGTTTTTTCTTGTGCCCACCCTCTTTCTTAACTCACGAGCCGCCACTGGTTACAAATACAATTGCAAATTTAAATGCCATATTTTACTATCAACTAGTTTAGTAAACAAACTGCTTTTAAGATAATGCTTTCCTTTCCGCACACCATTGCCCGGAACTTGCCACACATTCTTTAGACACAGTGGTAGTTAATCAGTAAGAATTTAGCCGATAAGTAACCAACAGGATGAGTTGTATTGAAAAATGCAACAACACCGTCGGGTAGATTTACCGTAGGGGTTAGTTTATACCGCCTGACAACTCTGGAAGACTTTTATCGGAATATTGAAAAACCGGTACTTGGGTGCACAGACGCTTGCTGTTCAAATAATCGGCTAGAGATAAAATAAAATGTACTCCAAAACAATGCTGCAAAACATCATAATACACTCTGAAACTGTAAAATATGATGCCATATGCAAATGAGCTTAAAAACAAAATATGACATCCCTCTATATCAAAACCCCATATATAATTACTAATTCAAGCTCATAGTTCTGTTTTATAACTGATGACACATATTTCCCTTTTAAATATGTAAAAATGTAAGGGGTAGTTCAGCTAAGAGAGCGTTCTTTGACTGGCCAAAACGAAAATTGTGGCTTGGTTTCAATTCCCCAGCATTACCATGCACCATATGTAAATCTTGTGCTGCAACCGTGGAGATTGCCAAAACATTTTCGCAAATTTTTGTCATTCGGATTCGACTTAAAACTGTAGGACGACTTAGCACTGAGGAGAAACACGTGGCAGAGGAGAGTCCGGTGCCCACCAATAGGACGAAAAGGCTGTTGACAAAACAGTTTATTAAATTAATTGCGGGGTTCACCTGCTAATTCACAAAATCAATGTGTTGCTAAAAACTGAAACTTTTAGCTATGTGACATAGTTCATTATACAACTTTTAACTACAACATCAGAATAAATAAATACCAACAATAAACTAATACACCCATTCAAAAACCACAAACTTGTGGAACTGCTATAAGCATATAAATTTAAATAGTATGTTAATCCCCTTGGTTTGAGAACAGAAACATTACTAACATGCGGACAATCAAGGAACATTAAAATTTAAATTTATCATCCTATATCCCCCCCATCACAAAGCTATAAAATCTAACTAACACTCATATTTAAGAGGATCTGGGTTTTAGGGCCGTCTACCTGAACACTGGAAAAAGAACTGCAGCTAATGTAAAAACGAATGCATATAGTGTACCACAAAATAAATTTATAGCATTATAGAGTATTGACATTGTTAAGAAAATTATATGCATCTTGGCGATGTGGTTGTATGCATTATATTCTTAAAGGGTAGAAATGTGTAATGAGGCCCAAATATTTCACTAAATTAAGTACACGTATGTCTGTTTATCATTAGTTCCCATGATTTTTGTTTAATTAAATTTATATTTCACCACAAGATTTGCTGAAAGGGTCCGTCTTCGCGATGGATCATTACCTGCCGATACATTTTCGTAATATTGTCAGTTAATACATACAGTGTGATTGTAAATGATTGAGGCTAGTTTGAATTTACTGCCATAAGAAATTATTGTTATGTTGGTAGCAAATACAGTAATCCTGTCAGCTGTTTATTTCTCATCAGTGACGTCTGAAATAGGAATATATATAAATTGTTAATAACAATTTTAATCAATAGTTTTATCTTTTTAATTAAAACAATTAATACACAATAAACTTAGAATTTCGCCTTAACAATAAGTGACAATATTCCAAATTAATTTAACAATATTTTACAACAATTATTCAAAATGCTCAGCAGAAATCATAAATACGGCGACCATGAAATATGTATTTATTAAAAGCCCCGCCCCTATATTGAGATAGCCACAACCAACATGTGAAATACACTAAAATTTGGCGGTAAATTCAAACTGCCCTCAATTATTTACAATCACACTGTACTTATGATTACGGAACCGAATTAAAATCGCAATTAGGTGCGGTTGGATAGTCGGCCCCACTAATAAATTGTCATTTAGACTAACGCCACTAGTGGTTTTTACACTGGCATCAAAAACAACTCTTAATCGAATAGTAGTGCTCGGTGGCTTTATAACCGCATAGTGAGGCAAATAAAAATGTTTAGCATCACAATTTAATTTAGGATCAGAGTTTAAAACATGTAACTCAACTCAAAGTATTCGTTTATAAATTGTGAATTTCTAATTTTATTACCGGCTTTCTTTTAAAAGTTTTGTCTAAAGAATAAATTCGTTCTAAAAACGTTTGTTTGGACTGGTCTAGTTCTTTGGCATTAGATTTAAACGGTAATATAACGGAAAAGCATCTGTTCAAATCACGAGAGTGCGTATTTAAAGTCCAAGATATATGGACATAAATGTATTTTTGATTCCTGTACCTCCTATTCTTCTTCTTCTTCTTCATAAGCCTTCTTTTACCCATTTTCGAGTATAGGCCTCTCTCCTATATATAAATATATTTTGGCTTATGTATCTCAAATGTATAATTACATCCGATAATAGAAAACATAAAAGGCTTATAATTTTAAAGTGTTTCGACGAATTATTTGCTGATCATTTAATTCAACAATTTTCACAATACCATTTTTACCCTATTTTAATCTTGCATACGTTGTCCATAGACACTAGAAAATGCTTATTTATTATAAAATATATCTAAAAATGTAGTTTTATTTTAATTTAACTTCAAGGTAATTTATAATCTGTCCGAAGGACATTAAGCAAATGAGATAACACTATTAATAACAAAATTAAATACATATCGTGTAGGCAGGTCACCCAATGAATCGTGCCTTTACAACTACATCTTAGCTAAGAGTTGATTGCTGCTACTGGAACCTATTTGGTATTTCCGTCGGTTTAAAGCGCTTAAATGTACGAGTGTCATTTGCTTCGTCAAGAAGTCTACGCGCTAGTTGATTTGGGTGCACTGATAATTTTACAGTTTGGCTACATCTTTAACTGTGGGTATTTGTAGGTCTCTTCTTAGTGTCGCATTGGTTACAAACCATGGGGCGTTGGTAACCTGACGTAGAACTTCAAATTGGAATCTTTCTATTATTTCGATGTTAGAATTTGCAGCAGAGCCCCATAGATGCACTCCGTAACTCCATATTGGCTTTAATATTGCTTTGTACACGAGCACCTTATTTTCTAATGTGAGTTGGGACTTTCTTCCGATTATCCAGTACCTACAGCTGCCCTAATTTGATGTTTAATTGCTTCTTTTTTATTTCAATAAGAGGCCTCCAGGTAAGTCTTCTGTCTAGAGCTATACCTAAGTATTTAGCTTTTGTATCTTGGGCTATAGCTTGTTCGTTGAGGTGTAGATTGGTGGACAGGTTGATCTTTTCGCGGTAAAAGTTACATGTACAGATTTCTGTTCATTAATCCTGATTCTCCAAGTTTTAGTCCATTTCTCGATTTCGTTTACATTTTCTTGAACCAGATTAGATGCAGTTGCGGGAGCTGGGTGTGATGTAATCACCGTAGTGTCGTCAGCCAAAGTCGCTACTGTGTCCTTTGTAGAACTGGGAGTTCGGCAGTAAAGATCAGATACAAGATTGGCCCTAGTATGCTTCCTTGCGGGATGCCTGATTTGATTGGTTTTAGGTTTGTTTGTTCGTCATCATGTCTAACATAGTACTGTCTATCTTCTAAGTACGATTTTAATAGAAGGTAAATATTAGGAGGTAGTTGTTTTTTGATTTTGTATAATAGTCCCGAGTGCCGAACCTTATCGGCTTAAGGCTTTTGACACATCGAGAAATACAGCTGAGCAGTATCTGCCTTCTTCAATATCGGTATTTATGTGACGTACTACTCGGTGTACTTGTTCAATGGTTTCATGCTGTTCTCTGAATCCGAACGGATGCTCAGGGATTAGTTGGTTTTGCTCAAGTATTGGTTTAAGTCTTTTAAGCAGTAGTTTTTCAAAAATTTTGGATATTGTTAGGAGGAGACTGATTGACCTTTATGACTCTACGCTTTCAGGATCTTTGCCAGGTTTTGCTATAAATATGATTTGTGCCATTTTCCAGAAAGCTAAGAAGTAATTTAATATTAGAGCTGCGTTAAAAAGAGTGCCGTTATGTCTCGAATTATGTTTTCTGGGAGTTCCTTAAGTACTTCACCTGTGATTTGATCCCACCCTGGAGCTTTTTTGCTATTGAGATCTTTGTCGATTATTTGTTGGATTTCGTGGATCTTGAATTTTTTTAGTGGGAGTTCCATTTATAGTGGCGAATCTAGAAAAGTATGGATTTGTTCTTCCTCATTTTCAGTGATTATTCTCAGAAAACGGGTAAACGTTTTTCCAAGATGTTTAACAAATACTTCTGCCTTTTCTATATTTGATATAGCCCATTTGCCGTTTTCTAGTTTGATTGGAAAGTTATGCTGTCGGGGACACTTGATGTTTCTTGTCGCCTTCCAAAGAGAATAATTGGTATCTTTAGTTGCGGAAAGTTCGTGCAGATAATTTTGAATGAGCGCATTTTTTCTTCTTCTAGCAAAATTTCCAATTTCTTTATTGCCTTGTTGTACCTGGTTTTATCTTGAGGAAATCTCGTCTGTTGCCATTATTTCCTTAATTGTCGTTTTTCTAGGATTTTTTCTTTAGCTGGGTCAGAACATGTTCTCTGTTCCAGTTTGTTTTCTATTTCTGGGGTTGCTGACCATACAACCTCCTGAATAGTCTGGGTTAACAAGTCAACAGCTAGGTCTAGTTCTTCCTGGTTTTTAAGTGAGAATTTGAGGTGGTTATCGCTTAGTATATTGTTAAATAGGGTCCAGTTTGTTTTACTATTATGTAGCGTAGTTGATCTCGCTCTTTGTACCATTTAGTGCAATTATGGGAGAATGGTCTGATGAAAGGTCAAAGCATGATTGTATGTTTAGATGTATTTGTGGTATGCCCTTTGCTATACAGAAGTCTAAGAGGTCTGGTTTGCGCCTTCTATCTGCAGGCCAGTACGTTGGTTCGCCCTTGGATAACGACATTAAATTGTTTTGCAGCAACGCTAGGTAGAGTTGCCTTCCTCTTGTCGTAGGCGTATTCACTCTGGATCCCTACCACGGGTGTTTAGCGTTGAAATCCCCTCCACTGATAAATCTGTTGCCAAGAGTATCGAAATATTGCTTGTACTGTTCTTTTGTAATTTTATGTTTTGGCGGTGAGTATATGGCTGATAGCTTGATGGGTCCGAGATAATCATGTACAGTAACGGTGGCTGCTTGAATGAAGAATGTAGTTAAATTTAATTCTTTTACAACATTAATATATTAATATTAGATAATAGCATAGGACGATCTTGACCCCAAAATGTTTAATAATATAGAAGCAAAATTTTTAACGCCACTGTCAAATAAACCCGAATCGCATGTTTTTACAATTCTTGCTTTGACTGTTTTTAAATATGCCAGAAGCCATAAGAAATAAAAAATAAAATATAGGTATTCGTTTACTTGCACGCAACTATAAAAATAAACTTCAAACCTACTGTAATAACTGTAAATAATACTGTAATAAAAAATATTGTATATTAACACTTTCAGCCGAATTCATTAAAACAAACCATATTTCACGGAAAACTTTAATCCGGCCTTAACCCTTGATCCATGTTGTAGTTTTTCTATTGTATCTTGATTATAAGTCTGCCTACTTACTTTAACTTTTATCTAATTAAACGATAAGATTAAAAGTTGATGTTAGCGACACTGTGTGGGAGGAGTTAACGCCAAGACATAATGGAAAGACTACAATGTTCGTAGAACTCAATTATCCTGTCAGCATTGTATGTTATGGCTTACTGTTAGCCGTATAAACTTTATCACAACATTACATCTAGCTTTATTTCTTCATTAAAGTGTAATATTCATACCAACCACGTTCATAAACGTAAGCTTGCACTGCGTTTTTATTGTTAATTCTATGTTGGTTGTTAGAATGTACGTTTGGATCGTTTTATCATTAATATGTTTGTCAGTCGGCTTGTCCACATCAGTAATCGCAAGGCACAGAATATTCCAGAGTCCATGTCATTGTCCTAACGGGTTTCACGTAAAACAGAGAGGTATCGTTCTGGTTCGTCCTTATTGCTTCAATAGCAAGTTGAAACACAAAGTGCCCTGCAAGGACATTTAACCAAGTATGAAAAGGCAATTTACAATAAGATAATATATAAGAAAGCCTAACATACATTTTATTCATTTTAGTATTGTGTCTTTAAATAAAGCCTAGAAAAGCAAAAATGTGTTTTGAGATAAGATAAGGTTTTAAAGTATTGAACAACCCTAAAACATTCAGTTTTTAACAGCGGTCCTAAGACTTAACACCTCTGAAATGCGAGACGCTAAAATGCAACTCTCGGCGGTTTTCATTTTACTAGAAATTGTAATTTTGCTTATGTCCAACGTAGAAGGGTCATTCAAACAATGTCACTGCCCTTTTGGGTATGCCCATGAGTTCGAGGAGAAAGGTTGGTGGTGGAATCCGATCGTGGAAGTGTGTTTGGCGAATATGGAAGCAACTGCCACCAGAGTGCCCAAATTCGATTGCTTTGACCCGCCAGTGACATGTGTTTCCAAAGACTTGCACAGGGACAAATAGTTTATGACTTAAAACCAAATGTATGTTCGTAAATGTCGATAATAAAATCATAATATTGCATGCAGTTCAGTTACACGGAATGTACTATTTCTGGTGCGTGCTTGAAGGATTATCGGTTGGACAGGAGTTGGTACGGCCCCTGAGGCCGACATTAATTAATTGATGGTCGGAAAGTTTGCAGCCAACTTTATGCAACTATTGTAATGCTATAATTACTTCCAAAGTATTTGTAATTCAGATAAGCCTGATTATTCGCCCATTTCATACGTATTTCATTTCGCCTGAAGTTCACATATAACGCTGCTATTCTCTTTGGCGTAATTAACACATGTGAAGGAAATTCTAGTAAAAAATGTCCATGCTAACGCAGTAAGTAATACATTTTACGGCTATTTTAGTACTTCTAGAATATCAGCAGCACTATACAAGATAGCAGTAGCTATGCCTTTTATGGACAGCTATAATTTTTGGTGATAACATCATCATCATCATAGCATCTTTGCATATGTGCGCATAGTTAAATAAATTTGTACATGTATAATATAGTGCAAAATATAAATTTTTCTATTTTGAATTTTTCTTCTTTCGATCGCTAGTAATTTTTAGATTTTATTAAGGTAGTATTTGAAGGTTATTATACGTAGTTGGTGTAAAACCGAACTGGCGAATTGTAAAAGTTCGATATATGTTATGTTTTACCCTAAGAATTTCGGAAGAACATCAATGTTATTCTAGCCCTAGTAGTTTCCTTACTTCAGGAGTAAACTATTAAGTGCCCTCATTTCAATTGGATATTAAGAGCAGTCTTTTCCGCGGTTCTGTCATAATACGAGGGTTGCCTCTTATACTTTGGGATTCTCCACCACGACAATGCGAGCTCTCACACATCGGCTCGAACAAGTGACTTTTTGAGCACTCAAAACGTCGATTTGATGAGTCATCCGCTGTTTAGTCCTGATTTGGCACCCAATGACTTCGTCAAAAATAAAAAAATAAATTGCGAGGTCAACGTTTTTCGACCCCTGAACAAGCGGTTGATGCGTTCAAAAAGCATGTTTTGGAGATACCTCAATCGGAGTGGAAAAAGTGCTTCGAAAATTGGTTCACACGCATGCAAAAGTGTATTGATCTTCATGGAGAATATTTTGAAAAACAGTAAAGCCATTTTCGATGGTAAATATTAGTTTTTGTTCTCTAATCCCGAAATATAAAAGGCAACCCTCGTATACCTATTCTATAATTATACAGAATTAACTAAATGTAGGGAGCCATCCATATATCTCCACCATTCGTTAGATTTTTATAAATTTTCGTACAGAGTCATTTAAAAATATGGCGGTTTCGAAAGTGATATCGCCAATGTTGCCACGTTTTCAATATTTCCGAAGTTCCTGTCAACTTCATTATTTCAAATGGAACACCCTATATATTTTTATAACATTCGATAGAGAATTTTTCATTGATATACTGTTACGGGCCAATCGAGCTTTTCCGACGACCCGTAACCAGACAGATGGAAAAGGGCCTACAGCTAAGCTTAGAGGAGTAGGGGGAGTTCGTGAAAATCGCTTATGGGAGAAAATCTTTAGTTGTGTACAGGGCGAGTCAAAATAAGTGGGCGCCACCTTCCAAATCCAGCTGTTTGTAGGTTCTCGTGGAAGGCCGAGAAGCCAACAGCTTACGGGAATGGAACTTACCGTGATTGTGCGTCCTCCTATATATTTGGAGCTTGCAAAATTCTTACATAAACAAATACAGAGTACACACAAAATAAAAGAGGCAGTAACTTTAAAAACACATATAATGAAACGGTTAAAAGATGACCATACAATAAAATGACACAAGTTATAACGCAAAAGTTTGAATTACATGATTTTAATTCTTGAACGTTCAGAAAAACTCGCCGCCGTTGACGCACAATCTTTATGATATTTTAATGAATCTGTGTGGCCAATGACGTAGCGCTTACATGAGAAAATACCGTATTAATATCTTTTACAATCAACCATAAATAAATGGCGATTGAAGATCGCTTTTAGGTTGCATAAAACAAGTTTAATTTCGCGAAATTTTGCAAGTTTGCGCGTGAAAAAAAAAGGTTTATTTTATACTGCACAAAAAAAACTGGTTCTTTACCTTGAAGTTCGGAGAAGGCAGGCACAATTCCCGAAAGGTTGATTTCCAAATGCAGGAAAATATGTTGAACGACAGGTTGTTCATCGTTGAACGATAGTAGCAGCAACAAGACCGGCGCTGGGCTTCGCAATTCATCCGCCGAGCGGCGAACGGCCAATTCACAAACAATTGCCTTTTGTTTGGGTTTAAAATCCTAGCGTACTAATATCCGACAATTGTCGATGTGTTGTTTTCTACCCCCATGGTAAAACAACGAAACGAAAATTATCAGGTATACCCTTCGAAAACCCGAGCAGACACTTGAATCACTCGATATATATTTACGGCCCTCCCCTAAATATGTAATTTTGGGAAGGTCCGGAGTCTAGAAAGGTGGAAGATCGACTGACATGAAAACGCAACGGGAAATTGCACTCTCCCAAAAGAGTGCACCATATTACGAAACTTCACGAAATGTTCTAGAATAAGGGGACACGTGAGTTCTGGGAAGCGTTCGAAATCGAGCGCGGAAAAAAACAAGAATCTGCAATTTTGACACAAGAGAAACTGTTAACATATCTCAAACTTAGGAAGACACAACAAAAGCGAAATGGTAACCCAAAATAAGACTGCAATTAAAATAACGTGATTAATTCCTACGAAGCGGCAAACAAATTAAGAAATTAATTCATATAAAGCGGCACATTTTAAAATGAACATAACAATACCATTTGATATTTTTATTTTCAATAATAGCAGAGACATCTAAAATAAAACGAACAAAGTACTCTTGAATAATCAAATCTAACTAAAACGAGGAGAGGCTACTCATTTACGTGGGTGTTCAAATTGTTGGTCACTGACTGTCTGACAATGAGCTAAACGATTATATACTGCATCTACACTGATTCTGATGTGTTCTAGTGGAATATCCTTCATCACTCTTCGCATAACAACTTTCAAATGTTCAAGATTAGCTGGTCTTTCTTTGTATACGATATTCTTAACACGTCCCCATATAAAGAAATCTGATGGTATAAGATCCGAAGAACGCGCTGACCATTCGTCGTCCTATCCATCGGTTTCTGAATACATCATCAAGATATTGTCGTACATTACGTGCAAAATTCAGTGGCGCCCCATCTCGTTGAAATCAAACATTTTGACGTATTCCACCATTTCCATCGGGGAACAAATTTATCAGCGCAGGGACAATTTCATTCTGTAATAACATGAGGTATCTGTCACTATTCAATGTTCCTTCAATACACAATGGTCCAATAATTCTGTCGTCAGTGATACCAGCCCAAATATTCTATTTCTTGGGGAATTCAGTATGGCGTTCTTGGGCCCAATGAGGATTCTTGACAGCCCAGTATCGACAATTCTGCCTGTTTACCAACCCAGATAGACAAAAAGTGGCCTCATCGGAGAACAAGATATTCCTAATGAAGTTATTACCTCTCTCCATTACAATTTCACAAAATTAATTTCTTCTATCAGAATCGCCCTGAGTCAGATCGTGGATCAAATTCACTTTATAAGGCTTCATGGGCTCCTTTTTCAAAATTTTCACCACCGACATTTGACTTATTCCGTTATCTAAGCCTAATTGAGTTGAAGAAGTATGTGGTTGCTCCACGGCTGAAACTACACCATTTAGTGCTTTTTCAGGCGTAGTTGCTGTTTTTGGATGTCCTGATTTCCGAAAATTCTTCACATTCCCAATATGCTCGAATCGTTTCGATGTTTTGGATACTGTAGTTCGTGATACAGGGTCTCGATCTGGGTGAGTCGTATTGAAGAGATTTGAAACTTATTTCAAACTTCTTCTTCTATCTCCGAAACCAATCATCATTAATATCTCAATACCGTCTCTTTCCGAAAATATCACATTTATTATTATCGAAAAAGTTTTGTTGTTTCACAATACGATCAAGGAAATTATAACTTAGACTTGGTTGAGTCGAGAAAAGTATTGACAATGGGTCAAAATATTCTCATAATTAAGATATTGACATTTCTAATCAGCCTTTTTGTTCTAATCAGCTTTAATACTTCAGGAATACTTTGTTCGCTTTTTTTAGATATCTCAGTTATTATTGAAAACAAAATATCACATGGTATATAGCAATGAACTCGTTGAAAAATTATCTATCGAATGTTATAAAAATTATATAAGGTGTTTCATTTGAAATAATGATGTTGACAGGAAGTTTGAACAACTTGAAAACGTGGCAACACTGGCGATGACATTTTCGAAACCATCATATTTTAAAATCAACCTGTATGAAAATTCATAAAAATCTAACAAAGGGTTACCGAGATAATATGGCTGGTTCCATACGTTTGATTAACTCTGTATAGAGTCGCTCTTAAAAATGGAACAGAATCTGTTTAACACAGTTTTAGAAATACATAGATATCAAAATTATAACACTAGAATTTCAAATAATTTCGTGTATTTTACAGTAAAAAACAATGTTTACACTTGCAGATATTGAGTGCGACCGCCATCTTGAATTTTTCTTTGTAGAAATAAGGGCTATGTGGTGCATCATTAGAAAGATTATTTTTTCTGTATACTTAGACGGCTCATTTATTGTGCTTTAAATCTAGGAACCAAACCATTGACAGAACGTCAGAAATCAACAAAAACAATCAGTTTAATGAAATTATAAGTAAATTAAATATTTATAAAAAATGCAATAACAATTATAACAACATTTAAGTGTGAAAACTATGAACTGAAATCATTCTTTAAGAAAAAGTTGTTCAAACTTGCCCGTTCACTTTTTGGCAATAATGAATTCTGTGCGTGAAATTGTCTACAGAATTATGTAACCAATTGTCAGGAATATCAGTTATTTTAGCACGAATACGGTTTCTTAACGCTTCTAATTTGTATGGCCTATTTACAAACACGCTACTGTTCAAATGTCCTCATAAAACAAGACCAAAGGAGACAAATCGGGAGATCGAGCGGGCCACTTCACGGTTGCTCTTCTCCCAATCCATCATCGAGGAAAAAAAAAGGAAAAGGTATTGCCAGACCATATTGACGGCGCACCATCCTGCTGAAACTAGATGTTTTCGTTGACTGCATTTGGGTTTACAGGATAAGTGAAAATATCAATAATTCTAGAAATAGCATTCTCTTAGAGCAGTTAAAGATACTTTGCGTTAGTAAGGTTTCCTTTTAGAAAAGGGTCCAACAATATTGTGACCAAGGATGTGTGCTCATACCTTGATTTTCTGAGGTAGCTGGGTATGAACTTCTTTCATCCAATGTGGGTTCGTATCAGGCTAGTGCCTACAATTGTATTTGTTGATAAAACCAGACACAGGAAAGACAGCTTCATTCGAAGAAGCAACTGATATGACAAAACTGTCGTTTTCACAAATGACTTCCATGATCCACCGCAAACTGTCTTCTGTTGAAATCGTCTTCCGCCAGTTCCTACACTAAATGGATTTTATATGGGTGGAACATGGCTCTGCATACGAGTAATATCTTTCGAACACAATGTCTACTCATAACATGATTTAAGGCAAGTGGTATGACGTTTTAGATTAGTCAAGCACATTCAGTACTACATCTGGAGAATTATCTGCATTTATGGTAGATTTTGGTCTACCAGATATAGGGCGATGTTTTACACTACCACTTTCAATGAAACTTTTTAGTTGATTTACTTACTGCCCTCTTTCCCACTTTTCAAATTCAAATTAAATTTGGGCTTTATTTATATATATTGAGTTGCCTACATTTAGGCGCTTCTTAAAGAATCTTTGAGAAGCTCTATCCCTGAAAGGAAACACTTTTGACAATACCTTTATTAACAAAAAATGTTTGCTTTCATGTATACTTTAAGCCCTAGAAGTTTGTCCCTGCAATTCATTAACACCCTATATATGCCAGGTATAGAAGAGATAGAACGTCTACTTTCGTATAGGACGCAACAAATAAATAAATGTCAACAACATTCATCGATTATTGTAGGAGACCCGCTGACCATCGCAATGAGATTGCAACTAAACCAGCTCTTTTAAAGGTTGGATATCCAATGGATACCTCGAGATTGCCTAATAAAACACAAAGCACAGCAAATGCACAGCTCAAGTAATAAATTAAGATTATCCAGCTCTGATAGTAAATTCAGAGCACATAGAAGGATGAACTCATGGCAATTTCGATCTATGAAAATACAAAATTATGAGTACTCCGCAAAACCATTACTTCTCGTGGTACAATTCTTTATAAAAAGATTATTTTCCAAATTACAATTCTTAAGACAGTTTCTACAGGAAATATAGCAAAATATCTCCAAATATAATAAAACATAAAGAAATAGTTTAAAGTAGATTAGTTCACTTCAAATCGCAGTTATTCATTTGAAAACACTGACATTAGGAGTACGAACAAATTTTTTCCTAAATATTTTTTATTCCCATCAATCAGACCTAGAAATCATAAAAATAAACAGGTCAGCGTAAAATTTTTACGGGCAGTAAAGTTTCGTTTCTACTGCTATAACTATTCGTAAATAGAGCTTATAAAGGTTGTGAGAACGGGAATTATGTAATATTTTTTTATATGTTATGCAGAGGAAATTAGCCGCAAATATGCAGAACTGTAAAGGCGAACGATATGAATTTATTCTTTCTGAACAGTTTTACATCAGAAAGAAAGATGATTTCTTGAAACGCATTACTGTCACGATGGCTCTGGAATATCGATTCGTGTTAAATTCTGGGTTGCTGTTTCTTCTACGCAGAAAGTTACGCCCAAGCCCGATGTAATTGTTTATGGTTTGAAAAAAGAAACAGTAACGTTGGTGCAATTTTTACTGTCGCACGAGACATTCTGCAAATGGCGTATATTATCCACGTACTCGTGATACGAATATTTTTCAAGAAATAACTATGCAACGCTTACGGTTCTTTCTTATTGCTCTTTCGCAGAAAGTCTGTGGGTGACTTCAAACTTTTAAAGAGGAACTGTACTAAACAAAAAGTTAACAATAATAACCCACATATACGATAATGCGTACATACTAATGGATTCATGCTGAAACGGCTAACTTTTAATATTGTTATATTTTTCAA
>JABXWE010017533.1:0-10290 GCA_014611495.1 Limonius californicus
TATATATATATATATATATATATATATATATATATTTGAATCCGGTATTTTAGTTTTAAGGTAGAAGTTTAAATAAATAGTAATAAAACTGTTAATCCGATAAATAATCTTTATTCCCAATGAGCCCTGGCTCTGAGTTTACCAGGCACCATGCCGGACTATTACATGGCGCCCAAGCAGGCTATAATTAAAAGCCCCCATTAAAAACTGAAAACGGATGGGCAAGAGACAGATACCTTTACAGACTACCTCGAAAAGATATTTCAATTAAATGAACAACAAATGCAAAGTCAAGCACTGGATGAGGAAGCTGAAAGAGAAGAGGAAAAAATAAAATTGGCAACACGACGAGAAGTCGCAAAAGATATTAAAGAAAATATATATTCAAAGTAAGCTTCGAGATTTGATCTAGTTACAGGAGAAGTATTGAAACATAATACATGCCGCATTTCGACTGAAATATATACCGAGCATGTGGCAGGTAGCCGAAATGATAAATATACGGAAGCTGCCGAATGAAACATCATATTGACCCATCTCGCTCTTGATGTATAGTAAAACTAAACGAAAGCAGGCCAGTGCATATCAACTTCATGAATAAGAAGGATGACTACGTGCCACTGTCACTCAACAACAGCATCATCCGCTTGCTAATATAGTTAAGTATCTTAGAAAGACTGCCAAACTACGCTGGAAAGAGTGTATAAAAAACAAAAAAGAATAACTAAATATAAAATAAAAGGAAAATGTATTGGCTGCTGGGAAGAAAGTTCCAACCCTCCATACATAACAAGTTACTTCTGTACAACTAAGTTTTAAAATCAGTATGGAAATACGGTTGTAAACTTCGCCAACAAAACTAGCATCAACCAAATTCAAAATTTCCAGAACAAAGTACTGGGGAGTATTTTTGATGTACCCTGGAATGCTAGAAACAGTGATATCCACAGGGATCTAGGGCTAAAAACCATGATAGAAGAAATAAAAGACCTTACCCAGAAGTACAAGACCAGGCTTCATGACCACTCCTCGACAATACCTATCTACCGAGAAGGTTCAAGAGGACCAAACCATTTGAGCTAGTGTAAAGAGATGTGAAAGTATCAGCGAAAAAAGCAGAGCAAAAGTGAATAAAATGTTGTGCAAGATAATTTAAGTTAGATAAACATTCTTGTTTAGGCTTTAAGACTAGTTGTTATGTAACTTGATAATAATAAAAAAATCAAAACACATAAAATGTGCGAATCATAGTTGGAGTTTTATTATTAGTATTTTTATTTAACTGCAACAAAAGCTTGGTATTACAGAATGTATGAAATTTAAGCAGTGTTTATTTAATTCATCATGAATATTATAGGACAATGGCAAAAATAATAACAAACGTGTCTTCGAATGTTTAAGTAAGTCATTGTAGCTATTTTCTACCAAATTACGAAACCCTTTTAAGGATTCCGTTATGACAGTGTATATGCATGTCAAAATAATTATTATCTACACTAATAATTTGCTATAAAACAATATTTATTGCGTCCAGTATATCATCCACCGTCCCGCTTTGAATAGTATTGAGTAATTTGTGAGCTGAACAGTCCACTTCTCTTAAATAACTGTTTAAGTTTCTATTGAAAGCGTTTATATATTTTTGTCATGTGTTGGCAATGGCTCCTCAAAATCACCTAATTCCACCTCAACACTGAGTTAGCGATACAAACGAGGATCACGATAATATGACTGAATGTAAGAAGCTATCACCTAAAAATAATAATAATAATTTATGAATATTAAATGTTTGTCTTATATTTTCGAAAGAAATATGTAACTAACCTAATTTAATACAAGTTGGAGAGATACTTTAATATTTCAGCAGGAATTTGAATTGTTGTAATTCTTAAATTTTAAAATGAATTTGAGTTATTTATCATTCTATCGTGAACGCTTTGAAAATTTATAGAAAGCTTACTTTCCCAACGCTGTTGGTTGTTTTTATTACACTTTAATGATAAGGCAGTCGTTATGGAACTAGGAAAGGTATACTTGTACAAGTATATTTTTCCCAGTTTCATTACTACGTGTAGTCTTTTGCTGTATATTATTGCTGTCCCCACGTTATAAGCTAGGAGCGAGGTTAACAAAAAGTGTTAAATATTTACAGAGGCTATACAGTGTGGGCCAGCTAAGTAGTCCCCCTTTTAAAACTGGTTGACGCAACCCAACATACATATATTACAGCAACTGAGATTATTGGATTATTGTATAGTCTAGAAATGGGTCACAGTAACCCTCTGTCAAGTTGCCGGCCTCGGTGGTCTAGTGGTTAGCGCATTTGCCTTTAGATCCGATGGACGCGGGATCGAACCTGGCTGAGGTCGGCGAGATTTTTCTAGCGGGGAAAAATCTGAAAATGGGCCTTCTGTCGGATAAGAAGTAAAACCGTAGGTCCCGTGCCATTGTGATGTGTGACACGTTAAAAGTCACTACTGGAGTTGGAATTACCTCAGATAGGCAAAATTCTTAGTTAGGGTGTACAATAGGATAAATGTGGCCTAAGTGCATAGAGATGCTTGGAAAACCGCGTCCTAGATCTCGCTCTTTCAAATCATCATCATCATCATCAACCCTCTGTCAAGTTGATGTGTTACTGTTGCTGGTGTTGTTTGATTGAGGGAGATCTAGGGCACGGTTTTCCAAGCATATTTTTTCATCATCATCAACCCTCTGGCAAGTTGATGTGTTACTGTTGCTGGTGTTGTTTGATTGAGGGAGATCTAGGGCACGGTTTTCCAAGCATATTTTTTCACTCCGGCCATATTTGGTCCATTGTACACCCTAATTATGAATTTTGCTTATTTGAGGTAGTTCCAATCCTAGTAGGGATGTTTATCGTAGTGATATCTTACTGTAGTAATTACCAGTTTTACTAATATTAATTATATTAGTATTTAACAAGGACAGATAGCAAAAACGAAATAAGCGAAAAAATAAATAGCTTAGTTTCATTTAATTCAGTAAATGTTCAAGTATGCCCTCATCCACTTCCACACATTTCGAGTAAGAAAGTAAGGTGTTATTGATGTACACACCTAGATTTTTATATTTTGTAAATTATGTTCATTTACTTACTACCGCAATTCGGTATCCTGTTTGTTTAATTGTACACAAAGTGAAAACGTCCAGTAGAGTAATATCGCATTTTCTTGGTGGCCATGAATGTGCGGCTCCTATTTCTATCCAACTTACTCACTATACATTATTTAAGTAATTCGTAACAATCTAACTGTAGCGAGTACGACAGCCGTTATGTATGTTGGTACGTAAGTTTTTGTTGTACATTGAGTTCTACATCTTCCAACAACCCGGACTAAATGCTTTGTAGGAATTTCAAGTATCAGTGTCCAGTGAAATTTTGATGGAAGAAATGTGGTCCAATACTATGGTTACCTACTATGCGACATCAAACATTTACAGAAAAGCTATTTGAAAATGGGTAACACGTACCCAGTGCGGATACTCTTGTGCGTAATAATGCGAGTTATGCCTACTCACTTTACCATTGTTGAAGGAATTTGCCCCAACACTAAACAATACACAATTTAAAAAGATGGATGCAAAGGAAGTTGAGCCTGAAAGAAATTACAACATTGCAATCTTCTCTGAGGCATATTTTCATGCAGTTCGTACACTAAAGTAATGTGATAGGGCTGAAGTACATGTATTTTCAAAATTCTGAACTGAAGTTCTAATCATTCTAGGTCATTTTCCATGTCTGTAATCGTTTTGACTTACATCTTCTGGAATCAAATCTACATGTATGTTGGGTTGCGTCAATCACTTTTAAGGGGGTGACAACTTATCTGGCCCAGCCTGTATATTTTCATTCACGCACCACTAATGTTTACATGACATGGTTTTATAACAAAATGTTTAAAAAGTTATATGGTAGTCGTGGGAGGCGAAACATTGTGGATGAAGTGATGTTAACTACAAAATCGCCAATTTAATCAACTTGGTTTATGTCCCCTCATCATCATCATGCGGTAGATGCAGGAAATTAGGAGTGTAATAGTTTCAAACACATGAGTTATTATATAAAAATTATCTCCCTAGGTTGAAACTGGTTTCCCCTAGCTGTAGCCTGTATCCGTAAAAGAGAAATATGTTTCATAAACGATTCGATTTTTATTGTTGCCAGTGTCATACAGCGATACCTTGAAGGAGCATATGTTCCATAATTTATGAAACCTTTTCCATTAAGTAAATTGTGTTATGGCTGCAATTTGATTATATAGGGTGATTCATTAGTTTCTTTACAAATTTTGGCAATGAAAACTAGATGTAATTTCATAAAGAAATGTTCTAATGAATGTAGGTTCTATCTATCTTTGTTAAGAAGGTATAGGGTTTTTAAAATAATTTTCTCTTTGAACATTAATGAGTAATCATATTTTTTTTTTAAGAATCGTGGAGTTGCCATAGCAACTCCACGATTCTCATTCCACCCCGCTTACCTCGGATCAGCGCACGTAGCGCTATGCACGAGTCTAACATGCCCCACCCTTGTAAAACCCCCCCAACTATGCTACCGAGTTACTCCCGCTGCTCCAGAATTAATTAAAATTCGGGCCACAACGGGAGTCGAACTCGGGTCAACCGGTTGCGAAGCGGACTCTCGCCCACTGCGCCACCCGGTCGCCTTAATCATATTTTAAGAAAATCAAAAACATTTATTGTAAAAAACAGAAAGCAACATTGAGACTACAGTAATTGTTCAAAAATTAGTCCATTCTCGTAAATACACAACTAGCAACGACAAATTAAACTCTCTTGCACGCGAGTTATGTAGGCTACAGATGCTTATTTTACAGTTCTCACGACATTATGGTAAAGCACTTATCTTATAGCTCCCATGATATTATATTACATTGTAGATATCACATATATACATACAGGGAATTTTTCTTTTTAGTATACATAACCTATGTATACTTTTAAAAGAAACGTGTCAATTTCGCCTATTGTGTAGGCAACCAACTATACAGACAACTCAAGCATGCGGTGACCACAGCAATCAAATTAATTCAATGCTAAAAAATAAAATTAATCTTTATTTAGCGTCAAACAATTGTTAGAAAATATAAATCAGAGGGATGCGTATTAAATTCCCATAAAATAAAAACTGAAAGTAAACACGTTTTAACCGAAGAAATGAAATGAAATATTTTATGCTACGTTGAATAATAATAATAGTTTATTTAGGTATGAGCAAATATATCATAAAAACCATTCAAATTTATTAAAAAATGTTCCCTTAAATCACCATTTTCAACTTGATCCTGGGTGTCTACCCGGTTGTGGATTTACATCCATCGCGCCCGAAATCTAAACTAAAAACAAAATCAAAACTTTCTCGATTGAATGCCTAACGCTAATTATTTATAATAAATAGATATAATTATAGCGCAAGTACCCGCATCAGGAAAGGAATTATTCAATTACTTATACATCGAAACGTAGCTTTGCACAAGTAGATATTAGCGAAGCGAAACCCTTTGCGATGGTGGACTGTGGCAGTCGATCAGAGAACTGCTGGATTCAATTTTCATATTGCATCCAGCCACGATACACATACGCACATACAGTACTACTTGCTAGATATATTCGCCGCACTGCGCACTAGCCATCGCGTCGGCTATTCTGTTAACTGCAGACAGCGTACGCCTAATACGGCGGATTCATTTATTGAATTGCATCCACTTGCACCGTCATCTTAGGCCGACCGGGGCGGCGCGCCGGGGAAACGCTGATAAGTCAGCAGTTCCAGTGAAGGCTTTGGATTCAGCGTACACAAGTGCATCCGCGCTGTTGCCAGCAATGGTACTTTGTATAAAAATTTACAGTATTTTGAAAAGTTGTAGGAGTTCGAAAGAAAAAATTGGAAATTCACTTAAAATATATACATTTAACTGCTAGCTGGAAATTTTTGGGGATGCATTGCTTCCCTTGCATCCATGGACCGCACGCCACTGGCACGGACCTTACGGGAACATCATTCTGTCGATTGTCATTTAATAAATAAGTCATCATCTGCGCCCTATATACCTACAAGGTGAAATACTTATTTAATATAACACTGCATCAACATAACCTTCATACTCAAATAATTCACAACTATAGTGACGTTTGTTTCTGATTTTTAGTTGTCGGTATAGTAGGTTGCCTACACAATAGGCGAAATTGACGCGTTTCTTTTAAAAGTATACATAGGCAATGTATACTAAAAAGCAAAATTCCCTGTATAAAATGTGTGTATTAGAGCCATTTCACTAGTTGCATTATTGTCATTCTTGCTTATTGGTGCTTGTAGTAACTTAATGTACCCTAACATTTAAATGTAATTGTTGTCAAATAAAACATTTTTTTTTGTAAACTAAGTCCACGGCTTATTTTACTCGCGCAATAAATTCATATTATTTCCAATTTGAGTTTCAGCATCTCAATCCTCTGCAATAATTGATGACAATCATTTATTTCCACGGCAAGTTGCTTGAAGTAACCCCATAAACAAAATTGCAAGGATTTAAGTCGGGTGATCTAGGTGGCCATGGTATAGGACCTCCGTTACCAACCCATTTATTTGGAAAATGAGTATGCGCCATTTTACTTGTCTTCCTCGGTGAGGCGGAGCCCCGTCATGCTAATACCACATATCTTGCATCAGGTGGACTGGAATGTCCTAACAAAACAAACAAACAAACTATTTTTGACACGTGATTATTTTTTACTAACTTTTGTTATGCTAAATCATGGCTACTACGTTTTTTCAACTTAATTTAGTGTTCAAAGATGTAATTATTTTAAAAACCCTATAACTTCTTAACAAAGAAAGATAGGACTTATATTCATAAGAACATTTCTTCATGAAACTACATCTAGTTTTCATTGCCAAAATTTGTAAAGAGGCTAATAAATCACCCTGTATAGCGGTTCACATCACATTTTGAAGAACTTCATATTTCTTCTTCTTTTTGTAGATCTATGTAATTTCTGAGGTGGTAATAATGTACTCTAAATCAATCACTTTTATTTAATTAATGTATATATTTTTGACATTTTTAATCTAAACGCGTGATTCTTGAAACACTCACTTTAAGAAGGAATAAACTCTTAATATAAGCTAATTGCTGGAAATAGTTATTGACCGAGCGATATCAAGGTACGAAATCGGGTTTATAAGGAAACCGCGTTTTATATTTGCGTCAGTGGCTTATGCGTGCAGTACTTAACTGTGGTAATAGTGCAACCCCTGTTTGTGAAGTTCTATCCTTGTTAATTTAGATGCGTTTATAAAATCTATGTAATTTTGTATATGCATAACAAATTGATAGGTACTTGAAAAGTCAGCTGCAAATGACAGGTCGATTTGTCGATAATCATTGTCGTCAGAAAACTTCTAACTTACGGTAGATGTTTAAATATTAAATACAACAACTACAGTTTAATATACAGAATCGATGTCAGAAAAGAGTAATACCTAGTTTATAATTTATGGTATTGGCATAATGTACAGACACAATTATTGAAGGGTAATGGATAAACACACTCCGCATTATTAGTGTTGCACGAAAGCTCTTTTGCTCTCAGATCCTATCAGCACGATACAAAAAACGTGGCGGGAGCACCAATAGTTTTATCACTAGAAGTTGTATTAGAACCGAAAGCGGATGTGATGTGGTTTTTAAAATAGCACCGACGTTAGATTTCAAACGAACAAGATATTGATATTTATTATGGCTGTGAACTATATTTACCTTCTGCCAATAGTAATATTTGTTTGGTTTCCAGCCACGTTCGTCGTAACGTAAGTAAAATCTAAAATTATTTTAGAAGGCTGCAATAATTGAAATGCGTCAATTTTAGTTATATTTTGGCGGTCGTAAGAAAAGACGTAAATCCTCTATTCCCATACATAAGCGACACAGGGACTTTTTCACCTGAGAGTTGTATTTTTGGACAGATGCTCAACACTGGTGCTATTCTTAGTAAGTAATTCTGTCGTCTATCCAAATTTTTATTTGGTTCTTTTAATAATAGGTTCACACTCGCTTGTAGCGGCTTGAGTGGATGCTTTAATTTCTATTTTTAACTTCGTTTGTTGTAACATAATCTATTTTAGTAATGCAAACTTTCCTGTTTCATAGTTTTCTTTTTAATTATGTAACAAATAAGTAGTTACTATCTTCTAAGTATATATCCTATTAAAATAAGGATTTATCATTGAGAGATGTCGACTACCATTTAAATGTTGGACGGAAGCGTTTGTGATAGAATGTAACTGCTGACCGGAAAAACTTAGCAGGTATCGGATGATAATATTGCTAAATCGTCTTTGATAGTGATGATTTACTGTTTTATCATTTGAATGAAAATGAATTATTTAATTGTACGTTCAAATATTACTTTGTAGTATTTACTTTATTTTTGCAAAAAAACATTAAAATTAGTCTACATTAAAAGTTAGTAAAAAATCTATAACTTTTTTTGTAATGATATCTATTATTTACCTATAGGTATGTTATTTGTATTAAGTAACGCTTTAAGACTTCAATTATATACAAACGTTTCCTAAATTTATAGCTAACGTAAATGAATTCGTATTTAATGGGCTCGTTCACTATAGTGTTTTGACGACATGAAATTTATTTATAACACATTGTATTGCTTTTATGTGATAATAAATTTAACTTTTACTACCACGTAATCGATACGGTTAATTTAACTATTTGCTTGATATTTAAAAACCCCTTGAAGGTGCTTTCCGATTGCGCTCGAAATATGTAATCGATGTTCGGACAGCGATGTCAGACGTATTTGCGTTGACTCTTCGTAAGAAGCTTTTACCGAATTACAGCTAACAGTTGGCAATTTATAATATGTCTAACACACAACTGTTAACATTTTCTCATGAAACATACCAAATATTTTTTGTTAATTTTAGTACCTTTCCTTCACAATATAATGTGAAGCTATGCGTGTGCGAGCAAGTTTTTATTAACTTTTTGCCCTTGAGGAACTTTGGCAACATAGTGCCATATCTCTCATAAGTATGCTAATTCAGTAATTAAAAATATCAAAATAAACAAGTTCATTATTCAAATGAGTAATCAAGATTTTGCAAATCTTATTCTATAAAAAGCCTAGTATGTAGCATTAATTATAGGAGTAATTGTTATTAGTTCACATTTCGTGAAAAAGCGCAATAAAAAATTCCTATACACTATTCACGATTGATTTGCCATCCAGCAGGCTGTGTGTTTTTTTTTTCTTAAGTTGAATTTCTGAAATATTATTTGATTGATTTCTAGCAATGTCAAAATGAAATTGTCCTGTTGTCAGCTCTAGAGTCCCCTTCTTTTCTAAAATAATCTAGTAAGTTTAGAATTAATAAAACACATAATATATTATGCCTACTTAATTGTCAGAATGGTGAAAGTTATTAACAAAGTTACTAAACTGCAAATTGTGAAAGCTTTCAACCATTATAAAAGAGATAGGCCAGACTTCACACGATTTACGATTATAAATCGATTAATTGATATATTTGGGGTAAGCATGTATTATTTCTTAAATATGCAATTGCAAATTACTTATAATTTTAGGTGTCTGAGCGTTCTATAAGGGACATTTTATCACAAGGACAGGACGTTTTGAAATCTTCCATTTGTAGTATACGCGCTAAGACGGACGTTTTCTTAAATTACACGTTTAGAAAAGATTTGCAACGACAAATTTGGCAGTATCATCTGAAGAATGAACATTTTACTCTCGACAAACTCTTGGCTGACTCTCGCGAAAATTTGGAATACAAGGGGGGCGGGACTACTTTAGTCAAAATTATTAAATCAATGGGTTACAGACACAAAATGGTGAATGGACGCAAAATTTTATGTGAACAAAAACACGTCGTTGCACCCAAAATTAAATTTTAGAGACAATTTCTCCAATATCAAAATTCTAGTGAAAATGTGACGTTTGTGTACCTAGACGAAACGTGGATCTACCAAAATGGAGCGAGTCGTCAATGGGTACACGAAACCGATCTTAAAAGTAACCCAGCCAAAATTAAAAGTGAGGTGAAGAGGTTCACGATTTTGAATGCGGGATGTAATTTAGGCTTTTTGGAAGGGTGCGACATGTTACTAGACTCAAAGAACAACGACAGGGACTATCATAAAACTATGAATGGGGAAATTTTTCAAAATAGGTTGGTTAATCAGCTGATTCCTGCTTTGGACA
>JABXWE010017534.1:0-12289 GCA_014611495.1 Limonius californicus
CCCGCTGGGGCGACCGCAATTCAGTTAGTTAAGTTTAGGGTGCATGCTGCATGAATGGTTAGTGTGTAAGGGACGCCCGCACCCCCCTGAAGTAATGCGAAAGCGGTTCCGGGGGGGGAACGGTAGTATGAATGTGTGGAAAAAAAAAAGCTACGATTATCCTAGTTAAATTATGTGTATTATGCGTTTCTAAATTCAGCCGACATGAATAGTATTTTTGATAATTGTGTTTGTGATTCCCAGGGCCATTCCTGGTGGAGAGTGCAGAAGGTGCCCCGCGCATGGGCGGCCAAACCTAGGGGCGGCCGCAGACCGTTTATGATATGTATAATTTTGACTAATAAGAATAATAATCAAAATTTTTGATGATTATTAACTCCTTAAATAAAGAGAATTCAATCAAAGTAATTGTATATGTAATTTTTCTAACACTGCTCGCATATAGCCCAAAACAGTATATGATATTTACCCACATTTATTGGTTTAAAATCGTATATGTAATTGATGGTCGATATTTATCATGACATCGTTATTACAAGCACTAAATACATGGCCGGTAAGTTCTGATTTCAAATATATATGTTACGGCGTAAGCTCGAAATTGGTTTTTATCAGTACTGGCCGGGCATTATGCGAATCGGCCAATTCAGACTGTCTAAAGCCGAAATAATTTTGCCGCCAGTTGGATTTCGAGTTTAGATCGGCCTTCATGCGTAACGACATACGTGACTTGGCCTTTTCGAGACATAAGTGGATATGTACTTGGTGCTCATGGTGTAGTTACGGAAGTGTAATAAAGCAGTTGCAAGTGACAATGAACTGGGGGACATGAAAGGAAAATTTAGTAGTAGTATAGAGATTCTTTCGGCGAAGAAAGGTAAGCTTCTTAATAGTTTTAAAATAATATTTTAATACATGGAGGATCATAATCTAACTTTTTCATAGTCTGTTATAATTTGTTTTTTTTTCCAGCAAATAACACAAAAGTGTTTACTCATGATGTTTATTATTGCTTAATTAGTGCAGTAAAAGTAGCAAAACTTAAGCCAAAAAAAGAACCAATAGATTATCGTCGTTTAGCAAGATTTGACGTTATTATTGTAGACGGTTCGGAGAAACTTATATAACCGGTAACTGCAGAAGAACCAACAAAGAAAAAGACGAGTAATTCATGGTGGACATGATGACTGATAGATCTTATATATATGCAGTCGAATGCAAATGGAGAATACAAGTAAATTTTAAATTACCAGGATCACTTGACCGAATATGTTTTCCTTAGGGCGTTACGGACAAAGACAGCAGCAGAAGTTGCAAACGTTTTGCTTGATATTTTTACTATAATAGGTGCGCCAAACATATTACAATCTGATAATGGCCGGGAGTTCTCAGATCACGTTGTTAACGAGCTTACTGGTATGTGGTCGCAGTTGAAAATCGTCCACGGAAAACCTCGCCGTAGTCAGAGCCAAGGTTCCGTGGAACGGGCTAATCAGGACGTGCAAAACATGGTGACTACATGGATGCAAAGCTTCAACAACAATCATGGGGCTGAAGGTTTGCGTTATATACAATTAATGCAAAATCGTGTATATCATGATGGGATAGGTCAAAGTGTTTGGTTCTAAAAGAAAAGTGGAGTTCAGTGATTAACGTTTTCCAAAAGAAAAACGTGATTGGTTCTCTTAAAATTGAAGATGTTTTAAAAAAAGATGAAGATGACTTAAGTACCAATTTTCAAGACAATAAAACACAATGTAATAGACGAAGCAGATGATTTTTGTGACCATACAATTGAAGCTACTAACTCCGAATACAGCGAAAACACAGATGAAACCAATAACTTTAACGAAAGTGAAAATGTATTCGAAGATACCAACAGTGTCGATACTGAAAGTACAAAAGTTATTAAAGATAAGCAGGAACAGATAAAAATCGAACGGAAGAATGCCCATGAAAATTTCACTATACAAGGTTCTAAAATGCTAAAATTATCCGACAGAAAATTTCCACAAATCAGTGTAGGAGACACTGTAGGAATTCGAGTTCCTGATGCTGATCGGGGTCGTGGTAATCAGAAGCATTTTGGGCGTTGTTTTAGAAACATAGGACTGTTTTTACAAAATTGGCACTGATAAAGGAGTTTTGAAGCAGTTGTATTACAGAAGTGAATTAATAGTGCGTTCAGAGAAACTTGTTACTGTAGATTCTGTTCCAAACGAAAAAATATTGTTGTGTCAAGTTTCCTCATCACAGTCTCTAACAGGAGGTCAAGGATACAATCGATGTTATTACACCCAAAAATGTAAATCAAATAGATCTTCTTCTTCTTCGAGTTTTAATTAGGTCCTAGACCTATTCCTTTGGTATCATTGTCGTCTGTTTTCTTGAGATATCGACTGCCAGCTGTCCCGTCAGCGTTTCGGAGGTCTGCCAGGTGTCTTCTTGTGTTTGGCTTTCCATTCCTTACTATTTTTGCCAGTCTGTTATTCGCCAAGCGATTAGTGTGCTCGTTCCACATCCTTCGTCTTTTCCTTGTCCATTTTGCTATGACTTAAACATGGCATGTTGTTCTTATTTCATCATTTCTTACGTGGTCTGGCAGGGTTTTCCCACATATAGATCGCAGTACTTTCATTTCGCATATTCTTAAAGCCCTTTTTGTTATTGAGGTGTCAGCCCTAGTTTCGGCGGCGTACGTAAGGATGGGTCTGCTACATGTTTTGTAAATCCTAGATTTACCCTCAGTCGACATATCTTTATTCTTCCATACTATATCTCGCATACATCCGGAAATGGATATTGATTTATTCACTTGATTGCGTATTTCTTCCTTAAGGTCCCCGTATGCTGTAATCGTTGTTCCCAAATAGGCGAATGACATGACTTGTTCTATTGGCTGATTGTCCATTGTAAGCTTGCATCGGGTTGGTTCTCGGGCAATTGTCAAGCACTTCGTTTTGATGATGGATATCTGCATAGTATATTTCTCTACGGCTTCTTTAAATTCTTTTAATTGTCTTTGTAGATTGTCCCGATTCCGCTATTAGTGCACCATCATCTGCGTAACATCCGATGCTGGGCCTATGGTTTCCCATACGGTAGCCTAGTAAGTATATGTGTAGAGCTGAATATCATCTTCGTAATTCAAAGTGTCATAGATCTACAGACCGATGCAACAAATAATGAATAAAATATAAATGATTCTTTTTATTTTGTTTTTCAACTTGTAATACCTATAGGTATGTCATCCTTGGATTTGATTTACAGTATTCTGGTTTAGAATTAGAATGTAATTGCTTTGCGTTAAGAAATAAGTGTTACTAAAAATAATTGTCTGTTATATTGTTTTATTTGCATACTGGCCACACCAACGTAGCCATTATTAATATTGGCTGGACCAAACTCAAAATATGCATGTTTTATTAGTATTTCTACTATGGGTCAAAAAGTCTACACTAATATTGTCCGGTTATTTTAAATAAATGACAATATTTCGTGTTTGGACCGTAACATAGGTATATAAGAGCGGCAATATTATTTTTGCACCTGGCGGCCAACAACCCGGAACGTCCCTCGTGATTCCAACTGATAAAATACACAGTTAATAATAATTCCAGGTGCAGATAGTGTTGTGTGAAATGTCTTATGTTGGTGAGATAAAATTCCTATTCTAGCAAAACTATTACATTTTCCTCACTTGTTGTATAAACATCGAGTACCTAAAAAGCTTTAACGCAAATCACATTTCTTTATCAATATTTACGGTGGAAAATTGGGGTCTCCGTGCTTGCTGTGCCTCTGGTAAGATAATTTTAAGTGTGCTAATTTGTTTAATATACGTATGACTGAATATGTTTCAATGTATCTAACACCTCTGCAAGCTTCAATTTTTAGTCTCTAAGTGCCTTAATCCGTTACTGATTGCATGCATTGTATCTGTATCCTCAAGACGATTAAACAACGTTAATCTACTAATTCTAAGGTCAATTTGAAATCCCGTAAGGATAAACTATGTTAGAACTGAAACGTATGAGGAATCTTATTGATTTACCCAAGATATTTTTTAAACCACATTATAAATAATAAGCATGGAATCGATGGTATTAAGAAGATATTGGAAAGTATAACATTGTAAACCCATAAAAAATTAATTTAAGAGTTATTTTAAAGTTTACTACAGATTATATGCTTACCAGGTAGAATTTAAATGAGTATTTCCTTCCCACATAACTACTACCGTAAATTGATAGACTTTTGTGTAAACAATTTTTATTATTTAGTGCAGTAATGTTGACAAACCACGATATTCACCTATTTGTATTCCACATACTGTCTGGAGTCCATCGATCAACGTGTCCGCATTCATATGATATGTATTAGGTGATAAATAAACCAAACAAATCCAAAAGTATTGATTATTCGTCAACGTTTCGGTGGTTTATGTTGAGGTAAGCCGGGCAATAGGTTAAGGTAATATTCTGAAACGATAAGGTTGTATATTTACCGTGTTAGCCATGCATATGTAAAAGGGAACACGCAAAAGTGCTGATTTATCGCCACACCCCAAAAAAGTTTATTTCGTTTTGGGCGAATACGAGTTCGTGGTGGTTAAGCAAGGCTATATCGGCTATCAACTGCTATCGTATGAGCGATGGGAGAAAGGATGAAGGCAATGGTGCAAGAAGCTATAAATCCCAAGTTGCTCGTTTGTTGGACACCACGAGCAATTTGTCTAGAAAACAACCCCGCATCAATACGACCGGCTCGAAGCAGTTGTTAACTTCGAATCTATAATCTTAACAAAAAATGCTTGAGCCGATTTATGGAGTCGTAAAAGCTTGAGAACTACTTTCATTTAAAATTGACTTTAAAAATGCCAAGCTGGGCTTGTGGGCGAAGAAACAAAAACGAAATGTTTAGGGTTGCCCCCTTTCCGTCTATAGCAAGAAATAAAAATTGAAAGCCCCCAAAGATCACTTCCGAAAATAAAAATTTTATTACTCTCTTGCCATAATTTTTCCACAAAAGATAACGCTGCACATTAATCCGGAAAATATGACGTGGAAAAAAATAAAATTGGAAAAATAGCATGCGGGTATAATACAAAAATTCCTCGCTTGTGCGCCTACTTGGATAGAAAAATGGAAGATAATTTTCTTTTTCGAATATGCATTTTTAGATTTTGCGTTTCCTCTCGGCGATTAAAAATAATTAATTCAGTTCGGTGCATATTCAAAGCGCGAAGAATTTAAATTACCGAGGGCCAAGGGGTTAACGCAAATTCAGTTTGCTAAAATTAGTGCTAACCAAATTTAGTTAAATCTCTTGGGTGTACAAGTTCCTTGATTAATATATTACATTCACGAAATTTCGTACTGTTCACAACTTTTATAGGGTCAACGTGTTAAATTTCAAGTGAGATCCTTCAAACCTAACAAGTACAAACAAATTCAAGCAGCAGCTTCATTAGAAATTCCTATATTTAAAATTTTAATTAATTATGAGTTTTCAACATGGAACTGCTTTCAGATGACAGTTCAAGTTAAACTTACATAGTATACTGCTAGTACAAGTTGTGGTGACTCATTGGCATTGGCTGTAAATTTGAATTCTTAATGAAAACGCAATACAGTTCAACAGTGCTAGTCCGGACAGATAAAGTTTTCGTCTTGTCCGGGTTTGGGGAGTATTTGAAACACCTACACACATTAAGGAATACAGATTTTTATTATTCTAACTATAGCTACAAACAAATAACTCGAATATATTCATACAGAATAATTTTGACTAAAATCTTTACAACATTCTGATTTCGAGATGTTGAATGAATACCTTGAGAAAATGACGAAATTGTGAATAATCTCAGTATAACATTTTTCTATAGACTCACATTCGGAATCGATAATATTCAACGAATTATCGTCAGCTTTTCAAGCCTCTGAAATTAAAGCTTGACATATGAAATTTTGTTCAGTTGCCCAATTAAAGATTAACTTACAGATCAATAGAATTCACTATAACGTTTAAATTTGTATTTACCGGTTCGGATTCCCACTGCTATTTCAACTGACTCAAAAGAATGTTTCATCCTCCTCATTTCATTGTCTGTTTGGCCGAAGTAGCGTCCAACCTTCTTTTTATATTTTTCGTTAATTATAGTAAAACTAGAATGCCAACAAAAACAGAGGAATTGAAAGAGAATAAAAAAACACTAACCCACGGTTTAACAATAGAAGATAAACTGAATTACTGGGAATTTGAAGAAGGAATGGCAAGTTTCCTACGGGAGAAGCTTGAGTTCCAGATTGATGTTGCTATATACAGTGGTGTGAAAAAAGACCTACATCAGTTGCACAAATTAGATAAATTGCAGTTTAAACCCATTTATTCAAATATTTATCATTTCATCATTGCATATATAATACAGGTACTTAAACACAATACATATATAATACAGGTACTTAAACACAATAATAGTAATAATAATAGCCCAAATGTTGATCCATAAAGAAAAGGAAACAATCGATATATAAAATTTATTCAAAAACAGAAAAATTGTACAATATCAGTCGATCGATACCACCACTAAAGAAAACGAATACAACAAACGAAGCCAATAAACCAAAGGGGGATCAAAACAGGTTTGGGAGGAAACACCGATAGTTTCAACAGTTTAAAAATAGCAACTAGCAGAACACGGAAAGGAAACAAAGAAGACGCACATGCAATGACCACGAAGAATAGAAGAAATAAATATTTTTGTAAAGCAATCCCCCAGAAGACTAGTCACTAGGGGAGTAGCAGACTATACGACACCATCAAGAAAAAGTTACACAAAAGCAAACGGTAAACAAAGGATACAAAGATCTAAGACTAAAAATTCTGTACATTATACGTAAGAACGTTAAAGTCCGATGATAGAACAGAAAAATTTGATTCAAAGAGGAGGAGGCCTTTGCCGTTATGAGGGATGTATAGGGTATCAAGTATCAACAAAGTATAGCCTTCCATGATTGATACAAATTCATCAGTCTCCTTCAAATTGTATTTCTTCAAAATGTTTGTTAAATTACTACATTGAGATGTTAAGTGAGTCAGTAATATATTTCTATTAGTCACTTTAATATATTGCATCACATTTTGATCTGTAGGCTGTATAATTGCTGTGCAGTTGAGGGGTAAAAGCATATTTCTAAAGCGTGGATCAAAATGTAATGCATTCTCTGATCAAGTGAGGCATCTACTAAAGAAGCGCTTCTTGTGATAAATTCATTCCATCCACAATTTTTTTTTGCGTGCTTGATAACATTCTTCGAACCGTTTTCAAATGTGTCCGGATTGTAGAGTTGAATGAAATAAATCTGACCCAATTTAAGCACTGACCGATTTTAAGTACCGCCCTAGTTGACGTATGTCCGAATTGACGAAGCTGTTCTGTAATCGTCTGATATAAAGAAATAAATATGAAGACTGTCAAATTTAACACGCAACTTCGTAATGTAAACAGAAAGTCAGACGCGTTGTTAGGCGTAAAAATGAAGATTTAAATTATCCCTTATAATCAAAACTAGATAATATAACCCTTTATTTGGCAAAGTATCAAGAATACATTTAATAACATATAACAAGTTAACTTATAACTAAAAGTAGTGTTCTGCATATCAAGCAATATTTAAATTTTTTTTTCCAATTTGGAAAAAACTACATGTTGCCTGGAGGCAACACTGCGAACATAAGATAATCAAAAATATTAACACTGGAATATTTTATTTGTTATGAAATGATACAAAACAGTTACGTTTAGGTACAAAGCATAGCAACATATTGCATTTTTGCAATGTCGACAGCGTCCTTTTTCTCCGTATACTGGCCAGTGCCCACTTTCATCATATCTTACGTCTTGCACTGGTCTAGGAATAACAGCTTTCTTCTTTGTCGGAACCATATCTGTAACAGATGGTCTACCTCTTTTGGTTTTATTTTGTGCTAGAAGAGTTTCTAGTATCATGGTACGGAACACTTTTAATCTTGGCATATTATTTCCATTTTCTCTTCTATACAACAACCATGTGTTTACGACAGCAAGATCTATCATGTATCCAAAAATTCTAAGATACCATCTTCTGGATTTTAGCGCCTCAATCTGTTATAAATAAGTTTATTGGCGTTGTTTTGTGATCTGTGTCACCTGCTTCTCGCTCTGCGTTTTTCAGTTACCAACTCGCCTATATGTTGGGGAATGTTGCTTGTTTCTCTTGTCCAAGCGATGATGACTTTTGATGACTGAAGCATCGCATTTAATTTCTTCTTCAATACCTTTCCCAACATCCATCCTATTTTTTGTTAGTTTGAAGTTTTGGTTTGTCTCGGTGGCACGCAATTAATATTAAACTCAATTCGTCACTCCACTCTACATTTTATTTTAATTAAATGAATAAAGTAATGAAATGACACACGTCTATAAACATCGATCAGTTACCAGCGAATGAAGAGTGACGAATTCTGTCTAAAACAAACCAAAAATTTCTTCGAGAGAATGCAAACAAAGGGCTTCTATTGCCTTTGAAAGAATTCGAAGGCGTTCGGTCATATTTGACAACACTGTGCAAACCAAACACAGTGGTTCTAAATAGTTGAGCACATGTGCCTTCGATTGCGTTGGATCTTCGATCTGTAGGCAGTTTAAGAAAAATGAGAGTTGTTGGAGGTACCCAAATATAACTAAAAGTTTGCTTCTTCAATTATAGTAAGTGTTTAGTACGATAAACATTAATTAGAAAAACTAGCTCGAAGTTTATAAAGAGACTGTCAGGTCTGTCAATTGTCTGACATACACGCAACTTTGTCGGAGATACAACAATATTGTCACGTGTAAAAGAATAATTGGTAATTATAAATCTGCATACGAAAAAAAATTCTTTATGTTAAGGTATAATCTTTCGCTTTTATTAACTACCTTATAGTTGAAAACATGTACTACGTAAATTAAGGCGTCTGAAGTTGCTAGCTACGAGCTATTTAAAGGAACTAGGATCAAAGAAGACATTAGTAAATCTAAACACGTTGTACATAAGTATTTATTACAGCGTGCACCGAGGTTTGCGCTCATCGAACAGCTAATAATCGTCCCGTATACTGAAAGATAAAAAATAGAACTCGGTGGTGCGATTATCCTCTTTTATTATATGTGATATCGATACCAATCCTCGTAATTACGGATGCTTTACAAACAATAATCTTCTATCTATAGTACAGCTACCAAAAATAACACGTGATTAAAGATTTTCAAATTAGGGAGGGCTATGGACTTTTTTGCATGGCTGAGATTGATCTATAAACAAATGCCAATTTAAACAACTGTCAAATTAGAATTACAATAGTTTATTCACCTGTAAAAATCGGTTTAATCTGGTTGTTGTAATTTGTTTACTTTTGAAAATGCATTTTATGGCGACGAGATACGCTTTGAGGTTAAGCTCACTTTGCTTGTGTTTCATCATTGACAGCCTTTTTTTTTCCATTGCTGGGCATCAGCCTCTTCCTTGCTACGTGTTTCTCGTCAGCGTCAAGGTAGAAACACGGGGGACCTACAGTTTAACGTCGAATCCGAATGACAGAAATTCCAGAGAAGATCTTTAGCACTGAGATCCAACGGTTGCAAGTCGGATTGGGAAATTGTGTGTGGTGGGTTGCAGACAAGATTTTTATAAATCTGCATATAGTTCTTACGATGAGCATTTTTCAGTTTCGGATTAGCGCTGTATTTGCACACCACAAACTGAACGCATTTATGTCTTCGTTAGATGCTTGCAGATTCATATTTCCGACAAAGGCGTATGTCGTAGTGACATCTGCGAACGAAACAACACCAACACTGTACGTGTGGCGTATTCTATCGACTGACGCGTTTAGTAGAAAGAAACAGAGATACTTGAAGAATGTCGCGCTGATGCAGCCAAACGTCACTACTTCAATCTGTTTCCAGCAGTATTTAAAATGTTTTGGAGGTTTATATGTTAATATTTTATTTTCGGAAGTTACCTGTAAGAGTTTTTATTTACCATGTTGTTTATTGCTGAAATCTATTTTATACACTTTGGGAACCTTTGTTGTTGCTGGGAAATAGTTCTGCAGATATCCCGGTTTGTTTTGGTTTGTGGAAATTGGTATTAAGAGGTTGAAGATAAAATAATAGCATTTTTGTTATACAGCCATTAAAAGGTAATTACAGTTACTACTATTTTAATACTCTGACTAAAATGAAAAGATAAGAAAAGAAACATTCATTTAAGTTGGAAACATAGTTGTGTCAAATTTAAATGGAACCTTCATACTTTACCTTCGCTTTAAGTATCGCTTTACACAAAGTGACGCTAACTTATAATAAATAAAATCCGATTACATTTCTATAAGTATTACAAACAAGACAACTGTTTTCTGTCCAAAAATGGACTTACTATAAACTACACAAAAACGTCGCCTATTCTGCAAAGCAATAAACAAATTAAGTGGTGATAACGGCACAACCACTTCTTAAATTAAACGCTGCCAAGGAAAGCTTCGGTTTTCAACAATAGCTCTTTAAAGTCCAGCATTCAGTTATATATACATAAAATCTTTGATTGTACTCGCGACAACCTCACAAGCAGTTGCATGAATTAAGGAGGGCCATAAAAGCGGGTGGAATAATTCTATCGGCTCATAATAGAATTAATTCCCCAGGTAGTTCATAAGCCAGGGTTCTAATACTGTAACACAAGAAACTGTACACAAGAAATAACTATAATAAAGCTTTTATTGCCTATAAGACATAAAACTAAATAAAATGTGTATTATTTGAAAATTAAAATTAATTGTGCCCTATACGGTATATAAAATAAATTTAAACGAATTCTGGGAAGGTCTGGTGATGTTGAATTGGCTGCCCTGGATTGGTTTGACAGCTGTAGCTCGGCCGACCGGGTCAAGATGTCTGCCGTTATGTACTCGTTTCCTAGATGTAACAAAGTAAGATTTTTATTATTAAACAACAATGTACAGTTCTTGTGACCGGGTGATCTGGGAGCCACGGATTCTCCAAGCCTCCTTGGATGTACTGGAAATTATTTACATAAATACAGGTAAGTCAGGTTAAAATAAAACTCCTGAAACTAGGTCAAACTGAATGAAAATATAGTTCTGCAAGAAGATCAGGTGTCTGGACTCGTCCGTTGTCTACCTAAAATTCTGGGGTTTAAATTAATATTTATGAATCGGTGTCTGACAAGTTTAGTATTTTAATTTAAATTAAGTTTCAGAGACAAATAAAATAATTTCTCGTAGATCTGGTTTCACTCGGCTCGATTACCTGTTAAAATAAAATTTATTTTAAGATAGCCTTCGGCAGGAAAATGATTAATAATTCGGGGAAATAGAAATTCCGTGAAGGGCACCTCCACGTATTTCTGGTTGGAAATTAGCTTCTTCACAGAGTATGACTCCGCGTTTGGGCTACGGAAGTCGGATCGGATTTAGTTTCTTCACAGAGAACAACTCCGCGTTAAGGGAAATAGAAATTCCGTGAAAGACACCTCCACGTATTTCTGGACGGAAATTAGCTTCTTCACAGAGTATGACTCCGCGTTTGGGCTACGGAAATCGGATCGGACTTAGTTTCTTCACAGAGAATAACTCCGCGTTTCTACTAAGGGAAAAATCTGTTCCGCGCAGAGCACTACTCCACGTTTTACAGGTTTAAGAAGGTTCAGGAAGATTCAGGTAGTGGTCATGGGAAAATCTCTCTGGGAAATTAAACTTTTGGCCGGAGCGTCCGCTTTTATACCCGGGCTGCCTGTTGATTAAAGTTCGGCGGAGCTCGATCGAACGGAGATCCGCTGGGGGAAAGCGATCGGCTGCTGTACTGGTAACGACACCCGCGCTCTAACACTGAATTAACCTACATATAATTTTATTAAACAAAATTTACATCTTGTAGGCCGGAACTTCGTTACATTTCCTCCCTTTCCTGGGGGAAGACAAACCTATGGAAGAAACAATAAGAAACTCACCTGGGGGAGTACCTTTTGGTTACTAACAGGATTAACCAGGGATGATTGAGGTCGCTGACCCGTCTCTAGGCCCAGGGATGCTGCCTGTGTTCTCAGGATCCGGATGAAACCGTCTTCGGTACGTATGAGCATTCTCCTCATATTTTTCTTCAAACGCCTCCTGCTTATAATTTTATTACCTGGTCTGGTAGTGGGAAATACCTGGAGCGTAACTTCGTTGATATCCATTGGGTCGGGGA